>BMAW01084598.1:0-185582 GCA_019974015.1 Nephila pilipes | reverse complement strand
CAAACCCAGAAATCACTTCACGATTAAATTTATTGAATTCAACCATTTATGGTCACGTAAATCGACTTGTACTCGCTTCAAAGTTCGAAACATCGGATTCCGCACATTCTTACAGAAAGATTTAAATCCATCGAATTGGCATAAGGAATTTGCATTTCAAACATAAAGAAAAGAATAATGTTCTTTTTTCGAAAACTGATTTTAAATGGCGATAAGAAATTGATTGCTTACAACAATGTCAATCACAAATGATAATGGAGTAAAAGAGTTTACACCAGCAGAAAACGTTTCGAAAGCGGATAATTACTTTTTTAATTAGAAAATCATACTTTCTGTTTGGTGAGACTTTAAAGGAATTTATTTTAGCTTCTATCCAACAATTTCACTATCAATTCGAAAGTGCACTAGCGTCATCTGGACTAATTTAGTAATTCCATCAAGCAAAAAAGTCCAAAACTAATCAACTGAAAAGATACTTACACAGGAACCACTCTTAAATTTAGTACTTCATCAAAATCTTCTACAGCTTGGATGGGTTGTACGACCACTACCAGCGTATGCGCCAGATCTGGCAACCTCGGATTATTTCTTATTCCGGGCTTTACGAAATTTCTTAAACGTCAAAATGTGGATGTCGAAAATCATTAGGATCATTTGTTTAAAGCAAAAATCAGAAGTTTTGTGAGTATTCTATTATATTATTCCTAAATGGATGGCAAAAAGTCCAAACCTAAATGGTTAATGTATAATTCACAATAATCTCTTTTGTTATATTTTAAACTTCAACATATTTATACATACAGTTGGCAAAATAATTATTTGTACACTTCCTTTTCTTAAATTGTAATAAAATCAAATGAAAAATGTAAGCAAACAACAATATAATACATTAATTTAATGTATTATAATAACATAAATGCAAAAACAGAATAAAAAATTTTTTTACATTTTAACAGAAAAATATACAAGAATTTAACGCAAAAAAATAATTTGTTCGCTTCATTAGTGTTATTTAATTAAGAAACTTTTAGTTCAATAATAAAAAATAAAAAAAAAAATTCTTTGTGTGAAGTCCTTTAACTTAAATGGTTGCTTCATGACGTTGTGGTATATATTCCATTAACTTTTTGTGACATGATTGAGTCTATGTTATTCTACACTTCAAAAAGAGTTTCTTTTATATTTCTTTACTTGTGATATGGCTTTTGCAAATTTGTGCATCCAATAGCATTCATAAATTTTATGTCGGATTCTGGTGTGGAGATTGTGTGCAGTATGGTGTATATACTTATGCTGCTGAAAATGAAATGTTTCCTATAAGTCTAATTTCTTAATAAGTTATGCCGCAACAAATCAATATATGTTAAGGCTATTATTGCAGTTTCAATAAAACCCAAATTTCCCTTATTTCATTAAAATCTGTACACTCCGAACCATGACACTCCCTCCATTATGCTTGAGAGTTGGGAGTATATGTTTTGGGTCTAAAGCAGTTTCATTTTTGCACCAAATTTTTCAAATGATTGGTGAGGAGAAAATTTGAGATGTACTCTCATCAGAAAAAAATCACTGTTTTCCAAAAATGCATTGGTTTATTTCTGTAGACAAAAGTAAGTTCCAGGAGTTTTCTCCTATTTGTTTCACTTATGAGTGACTTTTTTTTTATCTCATGGTTTGATTCCTTTTAAACCTGCATTGTGCAGAACATTTCTTATTGTTTGAGGTGTGTCTCTAATATTATAAAATGTGGCAAGGTCTTCAGTAACTTTTTGAGCTGAACCCATTGGAATTTTATGACTTTTTGAACAACTTTTTATCCACATTGTTAATATGCCGGGACGTCTCAATCTAGGTTTAATTTCAATTCTTCGTACTTTCTCATTATCTATCCAAAAGTCGTAAATGGTAATTTAATCGCTATTCATAAACCTTGGTAGGATTTTTATTTTTTTATGGAGCTCAGTGATACAATTTCTCATGTCTAGAGATATCTCTCTAGTTTTAAGAGTCATTTTCAATTATTTCAAGACCAATGTAGATAAAATGTCAGTCGAAAATCATACGAAATTGACAATTATTTACAGTTACTAAGTTAATAATTCTATTAACATTTTAAACGCAGTACGTATCTTGCTGTGAAAAAAATGTGCATATACTTCTTTCGCAAAAAACCTTTTTAACTTTTACAGTTAGAAATTTATTATTTAACTTCATCATGCATTTTTGGTATTTAATCTAAAGCGTACGGTTAATATATTACGTTAAATTTATTTTCGTCAAATTATCAGTTTTGTTTTAATTAAAAAGTGAAAAATATTAGAGTGTACAAACAATTATTTTACCAACTGTATACGTTAAACGTTCCTTAAACGTCAAAATGTGGATCTCAAAAATCATCAGGTTCGGTTTTTTGTAAGCAAATATCCGAAACTTTGCAAGAATAGAACTATGAGTTGTACTAGAAAAATGGCAAAAGTATTGGATCAAAATGGTCAATGCATAGTTCAATAAAATATTATTACATTATAAGATAATTGCCTTTCATTTTCACTAAAAAAAAGCGCAATTATTTTCCAAACAACCCAATTTAATGTTAATGGATATTGAAAACGATGATGAATTTCAAAGAACATTAGTAATAAAAAATATCCTGGATGTAACTTGATGTCAGAAGAGGGGATGTAAGAATCATTCAAGAATAAATGATAAATAATTCAACGCAGCGAGGATATCAAAATACTTCTGATCTTTTTTCCCTCCAGTATACGTAATGAGTTTCAGTTTCATTATTTAGTATTGTAAATATCTAACAATTATATATGATTTCAAATAATAAGAAAATATTGACAGACTATATTTCTGTAGTAAAAATGTGAGCATTTCTGATCAGAAAGCTGTGTATGAGAATAAAATTGGATAAATATACACAGGGTTACTCCAAATGAATCATCTGATTGCAAAATGCTATATTTTCATAAATGAACGACAAAAAATGATAAGTAATGCATTAATACGAAGGGAAAATATAGAAGCTTTTTTACAAGTGTTAGATATAGCACCATTAAGTTACACATATCAGGTCAGTTCAATATGTAAAATCTTGCCAAACTCGTTGTAATGGATTGTAGAGTAGTAGAAATCCATTGTAGAAGTTCACATTAATTTTTTGGAAATGGTGGCACATATTATTTATCTTTAACAAACACCCATAGGAATAAATTGCATGGGAGTCGTATCAGGTGAATTAGGTGGCCAGCTGTGCAACATCAAGTCATCAGGTCCACTGCGATCAATCTAACTCAGAGGTAGCTCCTTGAAAACTTTTAATACAAATTTTGTGAAATAGCTTCACGTAAAAAACACGGGGACCATCTATTGTTCTCAATATGACTTCTACAGTTATCTCCTGCATTTATGTATTACTTGTCATTTTGTGTCGTTTATTTTTTAAAATATGGAATTTTAAAATGGGATGAATCATGTGGAATAACACTGCATAATACACATTGAGTTATTCCTAACTTATTTGAATATCTCGAAAAATATATCCTTTTCCCCGAGAATCTTAGAATAATTCTTATTTAAAAAAAATTAATTTTATGAAGATTGCGTTTGATTAGATTTTAAGTGCAAAGCTTTTAATATTAATTTAGTAAGTAATATTTCAATCGTTAATATATTTAAATATAATTTGTGTGCAGTTTTTCTCAGGTACAAAACCTTTTCTGACTATGAAAAAAACAAACAAGATAAAGCTATCAGAATGTAAACCAACATTTTGTACAATAGAATCGGATTATATTAATTCGCACTAATTTTTTTTTTTTTTTTTTTTTTTTTCGGTTTATTGATGTTTTTCCTTTAAAGATAATTTTTAAGATTTTTTTTTAAATGACGAGTAGCTATGCAATATTTGGCTATATTTTTTGAATTTCCAATTGAAAAGCTTTTTGTTTGTCTGTTTGTGAAAAAAATTTGAATGTATTTTTTTCACGGAAATTATATATATATATATATATATATATATATATATATATATATATATATATATCCGTATTTCTAGATTAGTCAGACTTTTCTTGTATTACTATATACTATATATAGAATACCAAATATATCTCCCATGATTTTTCCCGATAATAGAATTTGCTTTTTCCTAGAATAAACCGAAGTATCGTAAAATCTATTGCTCCTGCATACGTTTAGGATGAAAATATGGCGAAGTAAAAATTTTATTTGAATATCAGTTCCATTATAAATTCAAAACAGAGAGGAATTGATTAATTAAGCATTTGAATAGTGAATATGAGGATTTTGGGTTCTAATTCTGAAATAATGAAATATCCACATATTGATATTATTGCTGGATTTTTCTTGTCTAAAAAACAAACTTTTTTTATTCTTTGCAGTTAAAAGCAACATTCATTTACAGTTATTTTAATAGGTGTTTTATTTAAATAACACATATGTTTGCGATTCTTTTTTTTTTTTTTTTTCAAAATTTATTTTACATTGGAAGTACAAATGTTTAGATGTTTGAAATAATGTACTAATCATGAAAGAATTTTAACTATAAGATGTATTTTTTCATGTAATTTGTCATATTTTGTGGTAATCTGAATATTTTTTAAATCTTATTAATCACAGTTAGTCAAAGAGGTAAAACAAAAATCTGTTGTGCTTAATATTATCATATAATTTACATTATAGAACAAAGAGAGATCGGATCTTTAACATGATCTTACAGTCTAAAATTAAACTAATTGTTTGATCTCGAAACATTTCAAAGCGAGAACGAGTACAGTTAGAATATTTCTAGGCATTTAGATCATTCTAAAGATCCGATTGCTTGGAAATTCTAAACTACGAAGATTTTGTCACAAATCATGTATTTCGTTACCCTAAATTTCAGTTTTATTGTTTTGTTATGCAGACGTAATTCTATTTCTTCCCTTTTAATAACGAAATAAAATTATTATTTTGTAATAACTATAATCCAAATTTACGAAATTGATTAAAATCATATAAAAAGGAATTAATATTAGTATTATGGATTAATAGTTTTATTTTCTTTGAATCATAATATTTTTATTGATGTAGCTTTTTGAATAAAGTAATAACGTCTACAATTTAAATTTAAATTATATTTATAATTATTTCCCTCTCTTGTTTTACAGTTCACGCGTAAAATAATTTCTAGTTATGTAATTGCCTGTTTCCCTCATTTTTAAAAGATGTTTCATCAGCTCTGCCATCGTGATTATTTTTTTCTGAGGATAAAATTAGATGCATTCCACATACTAAAACTTTTTTTTTCAAATGTAATATCTCACGAAGAAGGGAAAAAATGTGCACTCCTTTCTTCCAGTTCATCTAATCTTATTTCGTTTATGTTCGGCTTAAGCTGTATAAAAAAATGGAATTAAAAAATGCATCCTTCCATAAAAATAAGTTTTTTTTCGTGGGAATATTTTTTTTTTCATTTTTTTTTATTTTGCTATTTTTGAAAGACCTTTCAACACGCATTAACTGGGTAAATTGACCACCTGTTCCACGCGAAGGTCATTAGTTAAAAGCTCGAGTGTTAAAATCGTTTGGTTGAATGATCTGTTCGTGAAAATAGTCGTTTGCAATTTTGCTGACACCAAAGGTTCTCATTAAGTTAGCTCATTATGGAAATCTAGAAAGTAAAGCGTTTTTTAATTGATGTGATCGTTAAGATACTTTTAACGAATTTAATGTAGCGAAGAAAAATTTTCCTTTACTCAAAAAATAATTATTTATTTAATCTTCGGAAAATTTCATCCTTAAAATTTCGTGACTTAATCATTACAGAAAAGTGTCGTCAAGTATCACCGTATAAAATGTTTTTTAAATGCTTCATTACAAGTACTGACTTAATACTAAAGATAAAATATACATAAATCGAGAATTTTATATCTATGTATGTTACTACGATGAAAAATGGAAATAATATCATATTGTGTTTTTTATGTTCGTTCGAAGAATACGTTTTAATACACGATATTTTGTAATATCTATTTGAAATATTGATAATAAACAAAAAAGACTATTATAATGCCTTAGCAAATATTTAACATAAAAAAAAACATTTTCTTTATTTAAACAATATATCAGATCATTCCTTACAAAATTTAATGATCGTGACATGTTAAATTAGATTAAACAAAATGCATTTTATTTTCCTTAGAGATCAATATATCGCATGGCTATTTGAGAATTAATGTATAAAGTACTACATATAATTCGTAAGTATAATCATGCGGTTTCGAGATTTTTATGACAAGTTTATAATTATCAACTGGGGATGCGTGATAAATTTATTACGCCTCTTTATCGACAGTTAAATTAATTAAAAAATTATTTAAATCATTCAGATAAGTTTTTCAAAAATCAGTTGCCGTCCTTATTTTCATTCTTGTTAAATGTAAAATATATATGTACAAATAATATGATGTAATAGGAGGTATATCGTGAAGTTTTACTCATAACAAGGAAATAATCGAAATAAATGTCAATAATATTTATTTTGCATATTAATTGATCCTTATGTGCATAATATAAATTACAACTATTAATATTAATTTATTAGGTTTTAGGAAGCCGTTGACTGAAGTAACCTACATTATAGAGAAAATAGAGTTCGATTCGTAAAGTTCTTCTGTGAAGTCTTTGAAAGGTCAAGAAATGCTGGAAGAAACGTGTAACTATAGGTGGTGACTAAATAAAAAGAAGAATAATTAAAAAATTCAGTTTCAATCTCGATTATGGTCAGTAAAAATTGAAACTTTACGAAACATGAGGTAATTAATAAAACTGTACGATACTGAGGGTCACTTCATTCTACAGCTTGCTGAAACTAAACAAATTAACTGTAGCAGCTACAATTTATAACATAAGAATTAATATACAGAACAAAGTTTATCCAGTTAGCTCAAATATTTCTTAGTAAGGATCAAACTTTTACGATACTTCCTCGTATATAAAAGCCTTCATAAATACTTCTGCGATTTTATTATTATTATAATACGCATTTTTAATTTTACAAATTGAGGGAAATCCTTTTTTTAAAAAACTATTTTCTCTTGGAAATAAATTTTGAAATTACAATTAAATTCTTTTGGAGTGAGGAAGGTGCTATTTTGAGTTTTTTATATCAAAATATTATTTGAATTCTTTTCTAGGTCATAATTTATATGTAGGATTTGTCATATATTATATAAAAACTAATCTTTGGACGTATTGCTAGTACAATTTTAAGAATTTAACTTTTTAAGCAAATTTTTGAAACATTTTCAAATTCTACTCACCATGTTTATTAATATTTTTCTTTTATGGATGATAGAATTATATTCGCATGCATACCAAAGGTTTGCTTTCAAATAAATTTTCTTTGTGATTCATTATCGATAAATTATTAATTCGATCTTGTGGTTATTGTCACATTTAATATAGTTAAAAATTCTCTGCAAGTAAAAGGTTTCGTAAACGAATAAGGCTTGAGAAACATTATGCTCAAGATAACATTGATAAACATTTTAAATGAAAAAATACCTCTGGGTTTCGAATCGGTCTTCTTTTTACTGCTAAATTCACTTAATGGAACACAGTTATTATAAATGACCAAATAAATTTATATTATTTTAATTGTATAACTTTTCTAAATGTAAGAACGAAATTTCATATCTCTGTCTGCATTATTTAGCTAGTTATACAAATTTTCATTAACCTTAAACCACTCTATTTAATAGACCTTCACAACTTTAAAGTGCATTTTTTCGGCTTTTTATTTTTCATGATGGTCATATACTTTCAATGCTAAGGTTCATTTTGTAATCAATACTGAGTTTTGAAATTTTTTCTGGTTATTTTGAATAATATAATTGTTTTGCATTATATATATGTTTAATACAATATGGATTTGGATAAATATTTTTTTAATCCACAAAATTATATATAGTTGGGTTTTTTTTTTTTTACTGTTTTTCGTAGTGCTGATCGTAAAAAAGCTATAAATAATACTAGACAACTCAACCCATGCACAAAATTGTTGAAAACACGTCCAAAAAATTGAAGAAAATATTTTTAAATATTAAAATTTGTAGGAGTTTTGGAAATTTTGAAATATTCAAATATTCTGAAATAAAGTAAAATTTTAAAAAATCGTTTGTTGCAAAATGAAGGTTCCCCCTCCCCCTGAAAGCCTATTTTGTGTATGTTCACATGTGGTGAATAAAAACTTATCTCTATAAATATTTCACTAAAATAGTTGCTCACAAGTGCTAAAATATGTTAATGTCCATTTAATAATTTTCAAATTTTTTTTTCTATATTAAGTGCTTACAACAACTGAAAAATAATATTTTACTTTTTTGGAAATATAGAACAAAGTGGATGGGAAAATCTTCATTTAATTCAAAGTATGTTTTGTTTATTTAAACATAAACAATAAATAGAACTATTATTCCATTAAATATTGGCCTGTATTAAGTTAGGATTACCAAATGTCAAGAATTTTCTCTCCTTTTCTTAAAAATATTGGCAGTATTTATGTAACTCGGTATATCTTTTTATAAACATGATGACTCTTCGAGCTTTTAAAAACACAATAATAAATGAGGAATTGAAATTTGAACGTCGCATCAATAGTATTGCAAGGCTTTCTCATTTAAATATTTTTCTGCTGCAAATTTAAGTTTTCCAACCTTTATTCTTTAAGAGTGTAAAAGTCCCACTCTATGTAAAATATTATCCGCCATTTAGAAATCTTTAAAAATAACCTTATTTGGAGTCGAGCATAAACATTGCAAAATACCAAAAACATGCATTTTAACCTTACTTACAAATTTAACTGGTGATTACTATAGTGAATCAAACAACTACTAATTATTTACAGGGCCTTTTATGTCCTAGAAAAAGTATATTAAATTAATTTTTGGAATTGAGATTGATTTAAGGGGAAAAAATTATTTAGTGTATTCGATAAAATTTATTTGAGATTTAAGACCCGTTTTTGTGGGAAGTATACTTATCATCCCCCATTGGATACTATTCAAAGGTCAATTAGTGCTTTTTATTACTTTTTGTGTAGCATTACATAACACTTATAAATAATGATGTGTAAATACAACAAATCTGTAAACATATTTGTAAATTAAATATATTTTATTTTCATAGACGGGAGAGATAGGATTGTTAAGAAATTGAACAATTTATGTTATTTTTCATGATATCCAGTGAAATTAAAATACTAAAAAATGACAAAATATAGTTCAAGAGTTTTCTTACTGGCACGAATTGGCTGTAAAATTTTCAACTTCTGTATTTATTACTCAACTGATTTTATTAATTCCGTGTCTGTAACTATAAATAAACCTGATAAAAAAAATGATGAAATGTACGCAGGAGAAAATAGTTCCAGTATTACCTGCTATTCTTCATTCATTGCTGACCTTCATTGTTTAAAAATTAATGGTGGTTTCGTATACTTGCCACGCTTCTGCCTTTGAAAAGGCTTAAGTGAGATAGATGTCTTAACATACAATTCACAACGAATATTTTTGCGCTCATTTAACATACAGCCCGTAATTTAATATAAATTCACCATATTCATATCGAAATATAATACTCATTCGATTTAATGTATGTATTTCAATATAAATTTCGTTATTTAGTACCTGCAATTTTTAAATACTTATTCTTATTAATAATGAATCAGAACATTCTCCAATGGCCAAGTTAGATCTAAGGCAAAATATTAGCGTGTCTTAAAGTAATTGAAATCCCTCGACAAGGAAAAGGAAGCTTATTTTATGCCAAGCTCAAATAATCCTCACCTTTTTAAATTAAAAACAATGAAAGTCTTATTTTAACATTGAGATGTCTATAATGGGTTCATTTCTGGTGAAAATAAATTCCATTTATATACATAAATAATTACGCTCGAGTAATTAATTATCAATAAATTTGTGTACTTACACATTTGTACTATGTACTTTCCTTTAGATACATCATTCGTAAATTCATCTGCACTTATAACTCGAAGATTTTGCAGAATTCTTATATACATAACATTCTATAGACCGAAAGTAAATTAAAACCTGAAATTTAATTGAATAACATTTAAAAATATTTTAATTTTGTTGATTCAAATTTACCTAAATTTTTCACTAATATTAGACCATAACTTAAGGTATCCGTACACCTTCGGAGACAATTTTTTGAAATACATTGATATTTGCTATCAAAATATTTTTAATTCTAAAATATAACCTAAAACTATGAAAAACACATTTAATAATCTGCTTTTAATTCAAAAAAAAATTTGAAGGAGAAAACATGGTGAAAATAGTACATAAATTGATTATCATAAAAATGCTCGTAACTCAAAAATAAACAAAAATATCATCATTCTGTAAATTTTATCTAATTCATCGTAACAATTTTTGGGGCTGGTACTACTTTCATGATGAAAATCATATTACTACAGTTTTATCGTGTTTCGAGTCAAATAACAATGAAAAAAAATTATAACAATACGTGATTTACTTCTTTGTTGCTAAAACCGTATTAATTTTACAACCATGAGAGTAGTAGGGGTTCTTAAAAACTATATAAGTAAGGTACTTGCAAGAAATTTAAATTAATTTGGTTCATAACTTTTTCTGATATCTACGTTGCCATATGTGAATATGTCGAGAAAACTCATTTTGAGAAAATCAAAAACAAACTTTCAAATGCAATTAAAAATTAGCTACCGGGTAAAATTCAAATATCTGTAACTTAAGTTCTAAATAAGGTATAAGCAAAGTTCAAACACTGTTAGAAAGAAAAAAGTTTAAATTTTAAACTCACTTTAAAATTGGAAAATCGAAAATTTTGACAAAAATGAAGTTTTAAAGCTGTACGGATACCTTAAAATTTGTGAGAATTTATTTAAAAGAATTACGTCCGCTGTATAGGAAATAACCCCTTTCTATTATGTGGAAAATATTGACATCGGAGAGTTTGAAGAAAATGGTCCAGATTTTGAGAAAAACGCAAAAAAAAAAAAAAAAAAAAAAAATTCTTTGGCATGGCACGTTTGTTTAAATTTTATATCTCAATTTCCTAGTCAGTTTTATTTATCCAATTCTCGTAAAAATGTACGCATGGAATCACCGAAGTTCCCTCTAATTTTTTAGAAAAATAAAAAAAAAATGTAAAAATTGACAAATGTAATAAATTTAACAAATATTTGACTATCTGGTTTGAAAAGAATCGAATAAATTCAATAAAGGTTTTCGTATGGAATTTTTTCCGAAAGTTTGGAAATACTTATCAGTGCGACCAGTTATTTACGCTTATGGGGAAAAATAAACCTCTCTTGTAAGATGCAGAATTACTAGCATTCACCTCGGGTCAGTTTTGACGGTAATCACTGCGAACAAGACTTTCCTGAAATAGGATAGATTGTAGCAAAGAAAAGATGCCAAATGTCAGGCAGAAGGAATTCTTTTTTTATTGTTTTATATTCTTTTTCATCTACGACGCTTTTCGAAATTTTCTCACGTTTCCATAAAAATTAAATGTTTTTTTTTCTTCTTTACAAATTGAGTTTATTCCTTGTTAATTTGGCCTGTGTTAACCTTTGAGTTTGGCATGCTTGGACTTTAATGTTCCGACATATATATATAGAAGTCGCAATCCAACATTTTATTCTCCAGTTATAATACTTTTGATACGTGTGTGTGTGGTGTGTGTGTGTGTGTGTGTGTAAAGGAATGTTTAATCCTTATAAGGAAGATACGTACAAAAGGAATACAGAAAACTTGCACAAAATTAGTTTAACACTTTGATTAGTTAGGCTTAATTGCCGCTAAGGTAAAAAAGTTGCAAGTAAGCTACTGCCAACATTCGGACTGTTGCCAATCCGACAAAGTGAAAAATGTTGCAAAGAAATTGTTTCCAGATTTACAAGTATTTTAAATATTAACAATTTCAATTTCAAAATTGAACAGTAAAGTAATATTTACAATTATACAAAAATAGATACAGTTATTAAAATGCAAAATAGTAATTTTAAAATGTCGAAATATAGAATTATGAAATTAAGAATTAGCAAAGAATTGAACAATCGTTGTCCCAATACATATAATTAAATTCTTATTAAATATAATTAAGTTATATGGTTCCTAACGCCCATTTACTTCCTTCTGCGGTCATTATTAAACTTATTTAAAGACATCTTGAATCATTAGTAGAATGAACAGAAAGTCGTATAATGGTGGTAACAAAGTTGTGTTATTCAGACCTATGATTAATTCAAAAACACTCTCTAACCCACTCTGTCTGTGATATAGATCTCTATACTCGTCTGATCTAAAATTTAATATAAGAAGTTAATATTTGTCTTGCCGAACCAATCGGGTTCGAGTCCTTTGAATATTTATAGATGAGGGCTTAAATCTTTAACGTTTAGTAGGTCCTCTTTGAATTCACTCCTAAGGCTCCTTACTCAAAGTAGGTTTGATACAGATGTCTTTCCTGATATAATTTCAGTTCACTATCTGAACCATCAATCAACTAACTAAACTAGGAATTCTCGTATTCACCGCTTCACTGCTTATCTATGCATTTCCTCAGTTTCATTCATTACTCTTCAATAATTCTAATCTAATCTCCGTTAGTCACGTTTCATATATTGAGAGAGATCTTCAATTCAAACAATATAACTAAAAAGTCCAAAAGTATTAGTTGAAAGAGGGAAGTGATAGAGTCCACGCAAAAAAAAAAAAAAAAAAAAAAAAAAAACTTTTAACATAAGCATGTGTCAAACACTTATTGTGGCAACTTTTTAAAATTCATTACTATATTTCAGCGTTTTCCGAAATATAGAATGTGTACCCTTAGAAGAAAGCATAAGACTTGAAGGGGCTTATAGAAAATATGAACGTAAATGTTAACGATACTTATATATAAAACCTATAATCCCCAAAATATATGGTGACATTTGAGCAAACAGAGAAAAGAAAACCAAACTATTTCATGTATAAGGAAATAATATAAAGATAGTGACTAGCTTTCGAAGTATGAAGATCTGTTATTCTACAATATAATCCCTAGCAAAATTGACCGTATAGGATAAAGAAGAATTAGTAACTGTATATTCGCTATTAGAAAGTTTTAGGTTTATACCTTTTTGTTTGTTTGTTTTTCGAAGCAAAGGAATTTTAACATTTGGAAAATAAATACATTTGTAATCAAAAAGTATTATGCACATAAGAATCAATTAATATGCAGAAATTTTTTTATCCATTTATCTCAGTTATTTCTTAAAAATAATTAGAATTTCACGGTTCCTCCGGTTTAAAACTCTAAGCCTTCTGTAATACTTCAGTGATTTAATTACAATTATAATACTCATTTTCATTCAGTAATTTGAGGGAAAAAACTTTTTTTTTAATAATTGCCTTTTTAGAAATAAATTTTAAAATTGTAATTAAAGTATTCGGAGTGAAGGATTTTGGATTAAGGTCGCACTTAGAAGCAACACAATGACTATTGGCGACGAACCTCGTAATTCTTAACCTCAGTCAAGTGACGAGAACGACACCTGTATGGCACCTCCTTCTCCAAAACTTCCACACCATACGAAAAGGAGAACTTGGAGCCTCAGCAGATTTAACGTGCATCAATACCGCTAGAAAGTAAGTCTTCAGTGGCATCAGGGCTCGAACCCACGACTCCACAAAACAAAATCGACGGTGAGTTCGTGACCATGACCATTACACTACCGTGACCACTAAAGCTCCTTTCGGATTTCCGTCTATCCGCCATTTTGATTTCGTGAATGTAATGTTAATCCCATTGAATTTCTACTATCGTCCTCATACATGGAATATTGTATTTATTTGAATGCAATGAAGTGTATAAGAAAAAGCAAAAAATAATGAAGGCTACTACGAGATTACATTTCCCCCAGATTTTAAAAGATATGTAAATTTAAAAACAAATTAAATAGATGTAAAAAAAAATTTAAGAATCGGTGTAAAATGTAATTTTATAGAAACCTTCGTAATGTTTTACTATTTAGGATGCACTTTATTGAATTCAAACTAATATAATTGTCTGGGTTTGAGGACTAAAGCTGACATTCCATAGGATTAACATTACTTTCATGAAACCAATTTGAATGACAGACTTTTACACTAATATAAATTTATATTAATTATGATTATTGCAAATCGCAATAAATAAGTTACTATTTTTATAATTATTTTAGTTAAGATATCCAAATGCAAATTCGATGTTTTTGCAATGAGTTTGAGAACAAAATGGCCGCCTTGTTCAAGCTTTTACTTCAATAACCCTATGTCGAATATTTAAATTCCATAAACATCCTTGGTTCTAAAAAAAACTCCATTTTCGAACTAGAAGCATAAAAGTTTCATACCGTATTTATTTAAGATACATGCAAAAATTTTACATTTAGTTTTCTTAAGTTTATTGATGTTTTGCATTTCTTTGGCATGAGACGCCGATGAAATCCGTTCTGTTTTAACTGATGCTTTCTCAGAAATCGACATAAACAACAGATGGGATTATTATTCCGTTCTTTATATGCTGATGTCACATTCAAGTAAAACAACCTATCCGAGTAACATCCTGAAAGACTTTTCAAAAGAACCGCATTAGGAGATGAAAGCAAGAAAAAAAATTATTGTTTAATACACATTACTATTCTATGGATCGATCGCTGTAATGGTTTCCAAAATGCGTCCAGGAAAAAAAAAGGAAAGGATTACTGGTTCCAGTAATGGCCGAGAGATACCCGAACAAAATGGTTCATTTCCTGGCTGAGATTCATAAAAAAGGAAATAAGTATTTCCTAGAAAAAATGGCTGCTTTTACTTGGGATGCATTTGCGTCTCTCTGGGCTCTTAATCATTTTTATGACAGATTGTTTGTTAAGCCTCTTTTTTTTTTATTCCCAAAGGGAAAAAAATGTTTTATAGATAAGGCTTTTGTTTTCGCAAGCAAGCCCTCATGTTAGTTTTTGTTATTTTCAATGACCCTTTTTTTCTTTGGTACGGGGTATTAATTGTATTTAGTACGGTTTTCCCTATTTGAGAGAGACAGAGATCGAAAAAAAGAATGCCATGAAATTATTCGAATTTCTTAACATGTTGAAAGTAGCGTTTTGTATTTTTTTTACATTAGCTATACTATACGTACTTTTTTTTTATTAAATCACGAAAAATATATTGAACGATTTTTAAATAATTATATTTCAACCGAGATTTTCAATAATAATTCTGAATGGATATTTTTCTGTTTCATAATCGTTAAATATTTGAATTCTTTTTCATTCATCTAACTTTAATAAACCAGTGGTGGATCAAATTTACAAAAGAAACATTTTTACTCTTGTGAAATTAAAATCATTAATTTTCTGTTTTTGTATTCAGTATTGTATTTATTCAAAAGCATAATAATTTATTGAACTTTAATTACAATTCATTTTAATTTGTTCAAGAATTTAATATCGTTTATTCGCCTTTATAATGAAATATAAATCAAGTCCATGTACATATATCTAAAATTATTGCTTTTATTATTTGCTTCTATAGATATTTCTCATGTGATCTGTTATATCTTTCCATATTTATCAGATAAATAGAATATTGAATGGACTCGATCATTTTTAATCACCGACAAAAAGATAAGATTTCGCAAAATAAGTAAGAAAGAACTCTTTATATAAAACAATTGATTTCATTAATTACATTAAATGTTATAATAAAATATTATTCTCACACTTAGAATCTTATATTCCTTTTATTATTACCATAAAGGAAATATGTTTTACAAATACAGTCAAACTTGGTTAATCCGAAGATGAAAAGACCAGACAAAAAAAAAAATTCGAATTATATGTTTTCCTAAGGAAAAGAGGTAAAATTTCTTTAAAAAATTTACCTCCTGTTTGAAGATTATACATACACAAGCCTTAATGAAATACGAGTTATGTATATTACTATATATGCATTTACATTTCAATTAAATTAAGTATTTTTGTTATATTCATGAACTGGCAAGAATATGTTTTTGAAAAATCGTTTGTTTTTATTTACTTTTGTATGAAGAAGGAAATGGACGAGAAATTTAAGGAAACAAATTCCATAAATGTATTTTTATGCCGAAATTCTAAAAAAATTGCATTTATAGTCAAAATAAGTGAGCAAAAAAACAATAATAGGCATTATTTATTATTATATAAAACTATTTATATCATTAGTACATCAACACAGAAGTATGAACAATACTATTACTCCTTTAAAATTGGTTTTTTTTTCACACATGTTCCTCTGAATAGTAAACTTATTTTCCATGACTTGACATTTCATTCATTCAATGAATGAATAATTCATGTGAATAGATGGAGGTCTGAGATATAGAAATTTTGGTGGAGCAGTTGGAAGAATTTTCGCATCGATTTCACAAAAACTCCGAATCTCTTCTAAGTCATAATCTATTCTTCATTTCATCATCAGATCTGTAAAACTTTGAAGAGCTTCCGGGATCACTATGTAAATATTCATAGTCGCTGTGATCAGAATTTCCAAAGTCACTGCTACTATTGTCAGAAAATCATCCATTTTTTGTTCACACATAAATTTTAGAATGTAAATTATATGAAATAGAATTTGAGCAGTTATTAATATTTTATATAAGGTTAAAAAAGTATAATATTTTTCTTCACAGCTTACTAAAAAGAAATTTTCATGTAATATATAAAACCCAAACGAAAGCACGCGTTTCACAACGAATCAAAATACAAAATGAAAAAAAGTCGACAAAGTGTATTCTATGAATCGGTTATGTCATATATGAATCAAAAAGTAAACTGGAATAAGTTACACGTGATATCAGAAATTTGAGCTTTGAAAAAGGAATGCCCACTCTACATATGAGCAAATTAATTTTGCGTACAAAAAGCGCTACATGTGTGAGATGCTAATTGGTTAAAATAATAATGTTTGTCGGATGGAATGTCTAATTAATCATTTTTACAGTAATAATATGAGAGAAACTTCAGGAAAAATTCGAAATATCCAAAATGTTTTCAATTGTTTTAATGCAGAATTCTATTGACAGGGCAAAAAAAAGCGAGCTATCCAAAATTTCAAATTATAGATAACCGATTGTATATATTTTAAATATATTTGTTGAGATAATTCCCTAACGTAAAATTTCATTTGTGTTTCCGCATGAAAAGAGAAGAAACGCAAACGTTTACGTGGAACGATCTCAAAACGGCGGAACCTAACAAAAGTTCTAAAAATAAGCACAAACGAATCCCCCCTAAATCCATCAACTTTTTCTGGACTTGTGTTTTCCTAAACCTGTTGGCCTTCCACATCTGCAGCTGGCATTTGCTCATTTCCGAATCCAACTTTATTATGATTGTTTGTTTATCAGAAAGCTGACAACGCGCCGCGTTTGTTTTCACAGCTTTGCTTCCGTTAGTTGCGTGTCCCTAAAGATTTCGCCGTAATAATGTGACCTGTCATCCAACAAATCGTCTGCCAAATAGAAAATTTACGTCGTCTGGCAACACAAGGCGTAAGACTCGCGATGAAGGAAATAAGAATTATTGTTTTCGACGTATGTAATCGAATAATTGTCTGAGAACAAACAGAATGTTTGATTTTTGTTGATAAACTGTTTTTGTTCGAAGAAATTAAAATGCTTATACGTTCGAAGAAATTAAAAAACTTATCAATTGTTTTTTTATTTACAATCGTGAACAATACATAAAAAGGGATCCGAAAATAATGTCGAAATGAATATAATTTAAACTATAGGATCAAAGTAAATAGAATTTAAACAATTGTACGGTTTGTTTTTTTCTCGATTCTCATAATATCTGGAGGATTTTTTTAAATTTACTTTCTTATTCCCTTGCCTGGAGGAGAAAGCACTCCGACAATTTTTATATTGTTCTAAATTAAATTTATGTTACATATTCAAAAATATAAAATTTTATAAATCAAATGTTACAATATTCATCATTTCTACTCTTTTTCTATATTCTTAATAATATTTATAAATAACCTCTACGATGTTAAATTTGTGAAACAACTGAAAACACACACGTTCTCATATTTTAATTTAAAAATCTATAGACAATATCTTTTCGTTAATCTTTGTACGAGATGATACAAGACTGTAAGGTGAAAAAGCTTGTTATTATACGAATTACACAAGAAAAACCCTTTTTTCTGTTAAGTCTCTTTTTATGCTGAAAGGCACGTGCGTTACCCATGATATGTATATCCATAGTTTCAAGTGTTTTTACTCAAACAAATAATTCCTTGCATTTATTAAGCTTTGCTTAACCCGGCATTCGGCACGTGAAAACCTTTCACATCGGAGGGAACCTTGGATCAAACTGAGCGGTTAATTATTCAGGACAATTTAAAGCACTTTTTAATAACATAATTATTTTTAAGTAAACTACTCGTATGTCCTTAAATCCATATAGTTTCATATAAATAACATAATACACCCCAGTTTGCTATTTTTAATGAAAATTGTCCAACAAAAATAAATGAATGCAACTAAAAAATGTGAAACAGTAACATTGTATCGTTATTAACAATCGGGAAGAATAAATAATCAGCGAAAAAGCTCATAAATCTATTTATTCCTGCTTCGAATAAGATTGATCAAAATATAAATATTATTAATGTGGAGTATTTACATAATCGCATCCTAAACCATAGATTATAAAGGAGAATTCTACTTGCCTTAATAAGTCCAGTCCAGTCCGAGTCCAAAACAATTCTGTAGACCGGATTCGAATCAGAAATATACACTAAGAAAATCACTTTCATCTTCTCTCACATATATTTTGTGCTCACCAATTCCTTTTGACTTGTTAATACCTAAAATCTCTACTGGTAATGCCCTTACACTTCTACTTAAAGCACTTCATATATATTAATGCTAATTTGCATAAATCACAGCTCTTTTGCAAGGCGAGTCTCTCAAATCAAATTACGTAATATAGTAGCCGTGAAGGAAATGAGCATGAAAATCCGTTACATTATCTCCATCGCTACAATATTCACAAAATGGTTTTTGCATAGCATAAGTAATCATAGCGAAAGCATTTCTTGCAATAATGCTTAGATTTATTTTCCTTGCAGTCAATGCAGCGGCTTCTTTTTTCGGGGATTTAAATCGGTCGTTTTTTGGAGGCTTGTGTTGTGCTAATTTTTGTGCAAATTGCTGTCTCCTTAACTAAATATTTGTTAGTGGTCAGAATCATTGAATTTTTTTCGGTTAAAATTTTTCAATAACGTAACAAAGATACGAGTCAAATTTCTTGATGTTGTAATTGATCTTCATAAATTTTTTGTTCAAAATCTGTTATTATGTCTACTTTCTAGATCAAATGATAGATCTTCAACATCATCCTCATTCTACAAGCCTTCAATATTTCCTAAAAGCTCGTGTAATAATTATATATATATATATATACACGATCAGATAAGCTAAACGTTTTATGTTGACCATTTTACAAAAATGTCGCGTTGAGAGAACGTTGTGTCATATTGAACCATCAATCCCTTCAAGAAGAATTAACAGACATTTTTTGTGGTAAAGTAAATTCAATGCATAAAAAATAAATAAGTTCAATATAGTATTCACCCTGGCTGCGGTTTCTCTTTACTAACCTCGAAGACTTTTTAATAATTTGAATTGCATACGATTACAACTCCTTTCCAAACAAATGAAATGTCAGTAGATAAATTAGATGAATATAAGAAATGTTATGTATTGAATGAGAGATAGTGATATGTAAGGGTTATTGAATTGTAAGGAAAGAGAAAGGAGATATACGACAATCCGATAGTTGTTGTAGATTGGAGTGAAGCATCGTAATTAATCGTTTACGTAAAAAGTAGTTGGAAATTAATCCTGATCAGAATAGTAGGAGTCAAATCTGCTAGAGTCGAAAAGTATTTGAATTAAGAGGAGTGATTTGGAAAAATATTATTTGAATATAAGCTAAGATTTACTGAGTTAAGAGAGACTCGGGAGAAAGCGATTTTGCACATTCTTTGATTGATATGATTAATATAGTGTCTCTTGCGTATCTTCATTTGGAGTTTTGAACTTACTGACTATTTATTAGACTTTAAGATAACTGTTGGGTAAAATAATGAAGAACCTATGTTTCTTCAAATTGAGCCTGCGTCACACTGCCGGGTGAGCTAAATATCAAATTTATTTGGATGCGAAAAAAGAATCTCAGGTCTTGGATTGAAAAAAAGGTCTAACCTTTAACACTCTAATCTCATTTTAAATTTTCTGTTATTTTTTATGGAATGAATAAAAATGGAATAAAAGAAATAGAAATCCGTTGCACAATCAAAGTTGTCTGGCACCGAAACAACAGAGATGAAAACTAAATTAAGAAGCCATCTGAAAGGTCAACAACAGAATCGGAACAGACATAATCTTGTCAAAATATCATAGTTGTCTCAAAATTCTGAATAATATGGAAATAATTAAAATTTCCCGTTCTTACTTCACGGTTACGAATAAATTAATTTCAATCGGTTGTAAGAAAAATACTTAATTTTTACATGAGTTTAATTTCAGTTTAATCAGAAATTTAGGAGAAGCTTTTCATTATTATAATATATGTTTTGAAAATTAAGTTAATTACTGGAAAAAGTAACCCGAGAGGAAACATAAGCACACGAACTTCACATTGTATATATTAGAATGTATTTATTACATTTTACTTCCTGTATATAGTGACAATTGTGGACTTTTAATTTCATATATGTTAAGTTGAAAAATTACTTATTTATTTAGTGTTTCTAAATTTTAAGGACACAGAACGAGATTAATAATTGCTTGAGTTACAACAATTCATATTAATTTTGGTACATTTTTCAGTTTGAAGAAGTGTTTTAGGTTTCAGATATGTTCTTTAGTATTATGCGTAGATCGCCTCACCGGCCGTTTTGATTTCGTCAACTTAGTGTTAATCCTATGGAATTTCGCCTTTCGTTCTCAAATCTTTACTATTTGATCTATTTGAATGCAATAAAGTGCATCTGAAACAGCAAAAAATAATGGAGGCTTCTGTGGTATTACTTTTTGCCTCCGATTTTTAAAAATATTTTTGAACCTATTTTAATGATTAGTTTCTGAGTTTTCGGTTCTTTAAAAAATATTTTAAAATGTTTTAAATATCAGAGAAAAAAAATTAATTCCTCAGAAACCTTCATTTTTTTTTCTCTTTCAGATGACTTTTAATGCATTTGAATAGATCAAATAGTAAACATTTGAGAACGGAAGTCGAAATTCAATAGGATTAACATTACGTCCACGAAATCAAAATGGCGGGTAGACGGGAGCCTTAAATACATTTTTCATGTTTCATTCAAAATGTCATCTTTCGCCTAATAGTGTCTTGCAGTGAAGGAAAGAGTTATTTGAACACGTTCATTTTTACAAAAACATAAGTGTAATTAGTTAAAAATAAATTTATGTTGAAACAAATTTCTATAAATGTAAATAGACTGCTGCTCTAACACTCAATGGTAGCTAATTCAAAATATAACGAGGAATTGGGAAAAGAAAGAAAATATTTGAACATTTATATTCACGCGAAAAGCTATATATATATATATATATATATATATATATATATATATATATATATAAACTGCTGTTTGTAGAAAATGCAACACCATGAAGGAATCATCAGAATCAAATGAAATTCGCAGCAAATGTCAATTATAGGATATTATGCAAATTAATAAAGTTTCAGAGCCATCGCGCGTGCGCGGCGCGCGCAGCGCCCTCTGAATTGATGCTGAAAGCGTATAAATAAAGTGCTGTAGCGGGACGTTGAAAAAAGTCTATGATTATTTGTTAGTGGCAAACGTTTAGTGAGACCTGAGTATGCCTCCACGACGGAAGAATAAGAAATTCAAGCAACTTACGGAGTTTGAACGAGGGAGGATAATCGGCCTTCGAGAAGGAGGATTTTCCTATCGCGCAATAGCAGCTCGTATGCAGCGGAACAGTTCCACAGTGATGCGAGTTTGGAAGCAGTGGACCGACGAGCACCGAACAACTCGAAAAACAGGCACTGGACGACAGAAGGTGACGTCAGAGCGCGATGATCGACACCTGCTCCGCATGGCGGTGAATGATCGCACAGCTTCCTCCAGGCAGCTGGCAGCACGTTGGTCTACTGCTACAGGTGTACAATTGTCGGCTTCGTCAGTTCGTCGTCGTCTGCTGCGCCGTGGATTGCGTGCAAGGGTGCCTTTATACAGGATTCCCCTCACGGCGAATCATCGACGGCTGCGTCGGCAGTGGGCTCTTGAGCACAGAGACAGGCGAGCTGATTGGCACCAAGTTGTCTTTTCAGATGAATCACGCTTCAATTTGTGGACCCATGATGGCCGTGTTCGTGTTAGACGTTATGCCGGTCAACGCTGCCTTCCTGAGTGTATTATTGAACAACATAGTGGTCGAACACCCGGAGTTATGGTCTGGGGTGCGATTTCGTATCATGGACGATCCAATTTGATACGAATTGAGGGTAATCTCAATAGCAACAGGTACGTCCGTGAAGTGCTACAGCCCGAAGTCGTTCCTTTCCTTCAAGGCATCCCTGGAGCTATCTTTCAGCAGGATAATGCACGCCCACATGTTGCGCGGACTGTTCGAGACTTCTGTTCAGCACAACGCATGCAACTTCTTCCTTGGTCTGCTTATTCACCGGATATGTCGCCTATTGAGCACGTGTGGGATATGGTTGGTCGGCGTCTCGCTCGTGATCCGCGTCCTGCAGTTTCCAAAGACGAACTTTGGTTGCGCATACAAGCGATATGGAATTCTCTTCCTCAAGCAGATATTCAACATCTGTTTGACTCCATGCCACGTCGTATAGCAGCACTTATTGCAGCGCATGGTGGCTGCACCAAATACTGATTTCGGACGCTTAATTTGTTTCTTTTGTTTTGAAAATTTCATCATTTATTTGTATCAGTACAAGTCGTTTCTGCATTAAATTTCATTTGATTCTGATGATTCTTTCATGGTGTTGCATTTTCTACAAACAGCAGTATATATATAATTGTTATTTAGTTTTTATGTACACAATCTATTCTTGCCTCTGTAAGGCTTGTATTCTTCTTGATATTGATTTTATTAATCTTTTTTATTAAACCTTAAGAAGTTTTTTGTTACTTTCTCAAAACAATCGGTAATGGCGTGGTGACCGGGGAAATGCTTGAAACTTTCGGAAAACTTTATATAATAAATATTTTTATTATTCTTACCGTATGTTTGGATTCTTTGTTTTGTTGGAAACAGATGTCCTTCCTAGTTCTTAATTTCGACGCACTTTCTGTCAAATGATCTTGCAATAAGCCAGTTTGCATTTTCCTCTCCAAGCCAAACAGCCTCAAGCACAAAATGATACAATCGCCGTATATCACAGCTGGAATCACATTTGAAGGTTGCAAGGCAGTAATTTTCCCCTTTAGAAACTATATTTTGTTTATTGAACCTGAATAAGATAAAAAAAAGTTTCTCATCGGCGAACTATGCTTTCTTTCAAAATTCTAAAGATTCATCAATGACCTCTTTTAAAAACCTTAATTTTGTTCTCTTATGATTTTCCCTCTCTTTACTTGTTTTTCCCTGAATTTTTTTAACCTAATTTGTGCAAAGAATTTCTGACAGTTTACGTTGTGACTTCATTACCGAAAAATGGTGCAATGTCTCGTGCTAAATGTACATTTTTAATGAAAGGATTCATTTCAGCCGATGTTTGAGATTTTCCTGCTCTCTTTTTTCTTAAATAGATTTAGGTTGCCTATTTTTCGTTTAATTTCTAGTAGAAAGAAATCTTTCTTTAATGTAGAAGTCTTGTAGACATTCAGTCTTGAACAATTTTTCTTAGTTAAAAAAAGTATCTTACTCTAATCAAGTTGTTAATTTTTTATGTATAATAATAGACTTGCATATTCTTTTCCAAGTATGATAAAATTTATAAAAATTTGTCAATGAAAACTCTTGGTGCATATATTTACATAACCTCAAGGTTACTCTGAAATAACAAATCAGGACAAATACTCTAATCCAAGTCCAATTCAACCAGCTTTTCTTTTTCCTATTCATAATCATCTGTAAATTTCCCTATATAAGCATTCCAATACTTATTTCCACATTAAATTTACATCTAATCTTAGATATTTCTACAAAATATCTCTTGGCTTTTACAGCTCAATTAAAGAAAGGAGTGCATTCTGTGAGAATTTGCTCACAAACGTATGGTTGGTATTTTAAAAATTAGAATAAAATTATTATGCCTTGTTCAAATAATTTCTTTTGTCACATTTCTTAAGTTGAAGGAAACTGAATTTGGTATTTTTTAGTCAATAAATGTATGCCTAATTGTAGGTCACAGTTTCCTTTAGTAGATAAAGATATTGTAATTTAACACATAGTATTAACTTTAAAAAAAAAAACAATTTTCTTAACGAAATAGGAAAACGATACTTACAATTCGAATACATAATTACTGAAATATGCTTTAGTATATCCATTAAGTAGAGAAAAAAATGTTAAAAACTCTTCGATAATTCTAAATTCTTATATAATAATTTAAATTTTATAATCCTAATTAGAGTTAAATAATTATTGAGCTATTATAGAAATAGCATGTGTCTTTTTGTTTATGGGAGAAGTCTTAAGAACAAGCAAATATGGTTTTAACAAAAATTTTACAATTGCAGCAAGATGTGTTCACACACTTTTTCATATTAGACGCAATTTAAATTGTGTATTCCCTATAGAATGTCGAATATTTAAAACAATATATATACTGTAGTTGGATTAAATGTTTATTCTGTAGAGCAGGGCTTCTTAAACTATGGGTCGCGACCCCAAATGGGGTCGCGTAGCAAAATTCTGCGGTCGCGAGAGATTTTAATGTCAAATATTTATATATACCATTTTATAACATCACTAGAGTTGGCGGAATACAGTGGACTTGCAGCGTCTAGACACGCGCATTTGTTGAAGGTTTTGAGCTATCTCCACCGACAGCAGTAAACGATCGATGATCGCTATTATTATACTGTGGCTATACATTGTTAGTGCGTTTGTCGGTATCATACATGTTGAATAAACCGCGCGCCGCTGACTTCCCACTCTGACCGCCACCTCTAAATATCACACAAAATCAAAGGGAGGAATGCGCGAGCGTACACACGTGCAACCTGCAGCTAAACAATAATTCATGTATGGGGTCGTCAAGAAACTCGCAATCATAAATGGGGTCGTGAATGACAAAAGTTTAAGAAGCCCTGCTGTAGAGGAATTAAATATTATAATATTTGTATACTTTTAGTAATGGACTTATTAATTCACGAGGGACTTAATGGAAATTATATAATAATTCTGGACGATATTTTTTTTTAATTTTAAAAAGTTTCTGAAGATGGAGCTGCGTATATAAAATTACATTTATTTATGTAATGGATCTTGTATCACAAATCATTAAAATCGCTACAAACTGAAACATGCTTTTGCTTTTATGAAAATTATCTAATTATTGACGATTTTAACGTTTTCTTTTGAACATCTCCGTAAAACATGCCATTGATTCATTACCAGTTGATTGACGACGGATGATAATGCTGAGACCACTTCAGATAATTCGACTAATTGAAAAACAGAACGCTTCCATTCCGCCTCATAAAATAAGCGATTTGTTGCCTCTATATTTATGTTAGCTCTATCTCTACCAGAACGAGAAGAAAAAATATCGTCTGTCAGGAAAAAAACACCTGCCATCGCCTAATTAAAAATTTTCTCACAACACTGTGAAACAAAATCAATTATTCAGAACAATCTGCATCTCTCCTCTACTTAACATACATTCATGAAGGAAGTTAGCATTTTTCTTGTTTTTGGATAGTGCAAGAATGTTCTTTTCCCCCTCCCACCTGTGGAAGACCTAGACCCCTCAAGAGAACACCTATTTTTCCCGCTGCTGTTATCAACAGACGCGTGTTCTGTCTCATCACGTATGCTGGTCAGGCGCCTCGACATATTTTATTTGCCGCTAGAAGTTACTTGACCTTGCATTCGTATCAATCATTTTGGAAGATTACGGAGATATTTTTATTGCCTTTTTTTTTCCTACCTCCGATACTGAGACGAGATCTTTTAATGTGCTTTTATATGCCTCTCGTGTTTGATTTTATTACCTGGCTCTAATCCACCTTTGAAATCCCTCGAAATCTACTGTACTCCATTCTTTTAACTATGTTGTCATGAATTTCCGTTTGATGTTTCCCGTTATTTTATTTGATTTTTTTTTTTTTTTTTTTTTTGCTTTGGTTTCTTCTCGTTCTTTATTTTCTTTTAAAGATTTAGCATTAATCTCAATCCATCACGTATCCATCGTAGTCAATCATAGATCTTAAATCAACAGTCTTACATTTCCTTAAGTGTATTATATCTATGAAAGCTTATGAAATGTAGATAAGGGTGACTTCGTAAGCTCTGTCGAAACATTAGACACATTAGAAATTTTCATCGAGTTCAGAATAACAATAATGATTCAAATTTAGACGACATTCATTCATTTTGGATGTAAGCTTCATTCCAGTAAACTGTGGGGATCGAAATATTTTTTTCCAGTATATATATATATATAACACATGGAGAGACTGTGCGGTCGTTTTTTTTTTTTTGCGATTTCTACTCCTTCAAACGCACCAACAGAGTCAATAATCACTGTTGATCGATTTTACCTTTTTTCCGAGGTGGTCAATGAAAATCACCATACGTATCCCAAAAAAACGACGCCATGACATTGCCAGCTGACTGCTGCGTTTTCGGACGCTTCGGACGGCTTTCGCCAGCTGTGCGCCACTCAGATGACTGCCGCTTCGACTCTGGAGTGTAGTGATGTATCCATGTTTCGTCCATGGTCACGTAACGACGCAAGAAATCTTTTTTGTTGCGAGTAAATAGCGATAAACAGCTTTCTGAATCATCGACTCGTTGCTGTTTTTGTTCCATCGAAAGCAATCGCGGCACCCACTTGGAAAAAACCTTTTTCATGCTCAATTTTTCATGAAGGATAGTAAATACACTTCCATATGATATCTGTGTCATCTCAGCAATCTCACGGAGCTTCACTTTACGATCTTTCATTATAATTTTTGTCACTTCACTCACATTTTCCGGTGTAACGGCTTCCACAGGTCTACCCGAGCGTTCCGCGTCATTTGTGTCGGTACGACCACGTTTAAACTCGGCAAACCACCGACAAATCGTTGCTTTTGATGGACAAGAGTCCGGGTAACATTTTTCAATCCATTGTTTCGCTTGCACGGTGTTTTTACCCATTAAAAAACAATGTTTTATCAGAACACGAAACTCGGTTTTTTCCATTTTTTAAACAAACTACAAAACGACTTTACTCCAACCTCGATAACTCAGCTGTTTCTGGTCCGATCGACTTAAAATTTTGACACGTTTCAAGCAAAGGTTAGTACTCTAGAAAGACCTGGTTACTGGTTTACTACGAGCGCCATCTCTGGGTTAATCTTGGGAGTTATTGATTGATGTGTTATATATATATATAATACCTCAGCCACAAACACACACACATATATATAACGTACTGTAACCTGTAACAACTTTATTTATATTATATATTCCATTTCTTTGTTTTCTCTTCAAATTCAGTTCTTTCTCTAATTCAGTTTTTCAATTTATTTAACTTTTTTTTATTGTTATTTTGGTTGTTGTCATCGTGATTTTTCATTTAATTTACTTTCTTACGGAAATTGTTAGAAAATAAAAGGTTTTTCTTTGATAGTTAAATTAGCATATTTATTTTTATTATTTTTTCTATGTTTGAATTGTTTTGTTCGTACACATTTATAAGGATTTGTGAATAAGAGTTTCAAAATTCACGGGCAAAAATTTAAGGAGTGATAGAAAACATCGAAATAAACAATTTTCACCGAACAGTGTATCAGCGGAGAGCAAGCGGTGAACCTCCACTCCAGACTGTGTTGATTACTGTGCGTCGCCATACTTCATGCAATCCATGATAGAAATGACGAAGTGTAAGAAAATTCGCGCTTTATGCTTTCCTTTGTAGTAACGCCTTATGGTTTCCCACTTGGTCTCCGTTTCTGCATTGTGGGGTGAAAATTGCTTGTTTAGATGTTTTCTATCCCCCCTTAAATTTTTGCCCTTCAATTTTGAAACATCATATATTATATTTTTTACTCAATGGCATAGTAATGATTTTTTCCATAATGTATTAGTTTTTAAGTCTATAGTTGTAATGTATTGCATTTTAGTTGTATTTAAAATCAAATTATATATATATATATATATATATATATATATAATTTAATTCACTGGTGTTCAAAATTAAGAGAATTTTCCAATATGGTCGATTACCTCTAGTACTACTGGATAGATTTTAATGAAATTTGGTGTGCACAGGGTTGATATATTACAAAAAAAAAAATAAAAAATAACCATTCAACAGTTATAATACAAACGCATGATTGTGAGTAACACTTATAAGAATCGTAAGGTATGAAACAGCAGTTGCAGAATAGAATTTTAAAAAATGGATTAATAAGGGGTATGATCCTCTCTTACAGATACATAGGACATGAAACGTGATTTTACGCCGGAAATAAGGGAGTTTATGAGTTCCTGTGGCAATTGGTCCCACTCGTTCAGCAACGCTGTTTTCAGGTCTTGGTTCTCGGAAGAGACTTGCGAATTGCAGTTGTCCTCCCCAAAGCATTCCAGGCATGCTCTGTAGGATTCAGATCTGAAGATCTAGCTGGCAAATATATACATCTGGCGAATATCCTCGCTTTCCAGAAATTCGTCAACCAGATGAGCTCTACGTGGTCTCGCGTTGTTATCCATTAAAAGGAAATCAGGACTTATTGGACCCCTGAAAAGGCGGATATAAGGCTCCAAGAGCTCTTCCCTATATCTCTCAAGAGTCGCAGTACCTCTTTCAAAGTCATGGAGGTGTGCGGCTATCCCAAATGATGCCTGCCCAGACCATCAAGTCTCAGTTGCCATAATGGTTGATTTCTTGGACACTGGAGCTCAAGTAGCGGGCCCCTGGTACTCTCCATATGAAAATACGGCGAAAATCACTGGTTAGGCTTAACCGGGACTCTTCAGTGAAGAGAACGGTCACCCATTGATTCATGCTCCAATCTGTAAGATCTATGCATCATTTTAAGCGGACTCTCCTGTTCGCAGAAATGAGATAGGCGCAAACAAAAGGTCTTCTTGCAAACAGCCGTCTCTTATGAAGTCTTCTGGAAACAGTCACCCTTCAAACGCGGGTTCCTGTGGCTGCATACAACTCTCATGAGAGACGTGAGAAGCTGTAGCATCCCTGATACGCTTCGCTGTAATGGACAAATGGTAATCTTCTCTGGCCGTCAAGGCTCTTGGACAACCTTGCCCAGGCTTTCTCTCGACGGATTAGGTATCCTTAAACTGCTTCCATAAGTTGGACATGACACTGGCGATTAAATCGAATTCACTGCAAATCTGGATTTGAGACTGGCCTGCTTCTAGCCTATCCACAATTCGTCACCTCATTCCCTCATCTAAACGTTGTCGTTACTCACTTTTACTGTTTGAATTTTAATTTAAGCGATTGCTGCAAAAAAACACCAAGAAGTTCGGCATCATGCGCTAGCGACCGAAATGCTGATTTTGGCACAAGAGCTTATAAATCCTGTTTTTCGACTAGTTCCGCCCCCATACAGGTATACACTTACGTATTCGACGTCGTTTAAGGCTGTTTTCCCCTAATGTTAAAGAGCCTGATCAAAATTTGGAACACATTTCCTGAGAGAAAATTGTTCTAATTTTCATGAAAGTTAGCGACGTCGTAACACTACATCCTTTTATGACACAGTTTTCTTAAAAGTTATGAACATTCCAAAAACACGCTTTTTTTTAGTATGCAAATTTCAAAACTCATTTATCATTGGAGTTTTGGAGAAGAAATATGGAACACATTTTAAACCAGAGATTGATTCAGATAGAAATGAGTAATATTATAAAATATTTGTCTTTTTAAACCATAGCGAGGTCAGAGTATAAAAATTAATTTTCGAGCATTTTGTTATCAGAAAATTTGTTCTAATTTAGGGTCCTATACAACATTACACGAAGACAGCCATAATAAAATCTATCTCACAAGTTTTGTTACTGAATCGAGTCCAGTTGGGCAACATAAGATCAGTATAATTTTGTAGCATTAATATATAGGAATGGAGACATTTTTGTAATATGCACATTGAGATTTAATTATTCTTAGTAAGAAATAAAATAGAATTAAATATTTGACTGTATTTAGCCTTAGTGATTGTACTTACACTAAAAATTACGGAACAAATCATGATAAGCGAAACCGGTGTCACAAACCGATTATACTCAATACATTACTGTGATTAAATAATTTTTATTGAAAATGCGACTTCATAATCAAATGAACAAAATCGTCTATTGATTCAATTTACATGCAGTTCATATACGTCTATAACGTCTGGTAACAGATACTATCATTCATAGGTTTGTGACTGCTTTCCGTCATTCTTTTAGCTCTATAGCCATCTTAACGTCTAATTAAATAGTCATTAAGTTCAAAACTCCAATTGAAGATACGCAAGAGAAGGACAACACTCTTCATTATCTATCAAAGAATATATGCAAAATCGCTCTCCCTCTTTCAATCCTCTTAACTCAGTTAATCCTAGTTTATGATCAAATAATAAAGTCGTTATCATCTATCTCACTTCTGTTTCCTTTCAATTCTATTTTGCTCATATATTACTATCTCCAATTCAATTCTCTACTCTTCTTATATCCATCTAATTTACCTAATCACGCTTCATTTGGTTGAAAAAGAATTGTAATTGTATGCAATTCAAATTACCAAAAAGTCGCTCATATTAGTGAAGAGAAAATAGCAAATAGTCCAATATCACAAGTTTCCGTTCAAGATGCTACAAGCAATAAATGTTGTATATTTCAGTTATTTTACAAATAAATGCTCTAAATAAGTAAATATACCGATTTTGTATAATTTCTTTTCACAAGGTTGTAAAGCCTTCCTATCATTCGCTTCTGCGACTATTATTTCTAAGTTAAATAGTCACTAAATTAAAGTCTAACTAATAAAAATTCACAAAATTTAATAAAAAGACTTCAGATTAATATTAATTTATTAATTTTCCACTAACACTATGAAAGTTTACGCAGAGTCACTTTCTCTCTCTCAGTCAACTGATCCTGAACGCACCTGAATAATAACTTGAAGTAATAATCCTAGGCATAAGCTTACCAACTTAATAAGGTTCGAGTAAGTAATATCAATAAGGTTGAAAATTCAAGTCAGAAATCTGATTTCCAGCATGATTTCACTGTACAAAGTCGATAACTTAATCAGAATTTTACTTAATCAAAGTCGATCTGCTACCGACAATCACTTGTTAAACTGCAGACAAATATTTGGAATCATGGTCCATTGAAGATTGTTGTTTAAATTGACTGATTATTCTTCCACCTTTTTCTTTACGATAAGATGCTTTCAATCCCAAACTTGAGCTTTATCCAACGTCAAGATATTTACGAATTTGCATAACTGAGATGCCTTTGACGTAGGAAAAAGAGCTTATTTTATGTTTAAATTATCCTAATTAAAAGTAATAGAAGGCATATTTTGACATTGATAGCCCCTCTATATACTACATAAACAATTATGTATGAACAATTAACAATCAATAGCTATATGTATATAAGTATGTATATATATATAGAGAGGGGGGGTTGTATAGATATATATGAGTCATGTATTTGCCTTTAGGTACATCTTGCTTAAAATCCACTGCATTTATAATATTAAAAATTTACAGAGTAATTATAAATGTAACATTTATACTCTGAATATAATTATAAATTCAAAATTTGCATTTACTAAAATTTTGAAAACTTTAAATGTTAGGATTGAAATTTCTCTTTGTAGTTACACATTGATGTGTATTAGATTACAGTTTGTGATTGTTGATAAGAAAAGAAATCGCGTTTTTTGCTGTAGAAGAAATAACCTCGTTTTATAATATTAACAATATAAGCGATGTGGAAAAAGTAGATTTCGGTAGTCGATAGTAGTAGATTTTAAAGTAGATATTTTTTAAAATAGATAGTGTTCAAGAATACTAAAAAAAAAAAAAAAAAAAAACTCTTGAGAAAAACGCAAATGCAGATATTTTTCTCTACTACGTAGCAGGTGTATTTGCTTTAAAATTCAGTTTTGGAAGATCTATTTATCAAATTCTCATATATAAACCATCTATGGAATCAGTGTAGCTCCCTCTATTTTTAATAACTAATACAAAAAAAAATTCAGAATATGAAGTATTTTAGTGTCTCAGCTACCTTAACACTCCGCTTAAAAATTTTCAAGCGTCTATTGAACACAACTAATTCAAAAATTTATATTTTAAAATAGAAACCTCGGAACTAATTTATCCATTGCTGCTTATTATTAACAAGTTACAAATTTGAATTTCTATAGATGTTGAAAAAAATCATATTTTATAATTTCATAGCTAAAGAAGAGAAGTTGGACTCATAGAGTAAATCTGAAGAGAGCATGAGTCTGTTTTCAATATTTCAATTGCGATTATTGGTTTGGTTTGATTTTACCAACGTAGCACGAAAAGAAAAACGAGAGCAATCAGAGACAGACCTCATAATTTTGAGTCTCGGTCAAATGATGAATACGACACCTAAGCTAACACCTCCCTCTCTTAACTTCCACACCACGCCAAAGGGAGGATTTTGGGCCCCGACAGATTTAACGTGCATCAGCCTCAGCTACCTAATGGGTCTTTAGTGACATCAAAGCTCGAATCCGCGACTCGACTAAAACCGCCTGCCGCGAGTCCACGACCATGACCACTAGGCTTCCGTGGCCACTTAATTGCGATTAAACCACAGTAACAAGATCCCCGAATCCGGTTATAACACAACCTACTATAAAGCAGAATCCGTTGTTGGAACTACAGTTTGAAACAATATTTCAATTCATTACAATTACAGAAGCACACAATTGTTATATAATTTACATTCAATAGTATAAATAATAAGAAATAAAATATTACACTGAAATGTAATTAATTCGCAATTAAGTCACGCAAGCTCACACACCATTCGTTAAATAATCTTAATCTTAAATAATAGGACTCAAAATTCGAACACTTTTTTTTCTTTCGATAACAAGGCGCTCGAATGTTAATTTTATATTCTGATTTCGCTATGTTTTAGAGAGCAGCGTATTTTATAATATTTCTCATTTCAATCCGAATAGATCCCTTTTATTTGATGTAAAATATCTACAATGTAATGCTAAATGGATTTTAAACGATACTTATTCAAGTCATAAATGACGCATTTTTGGAATATTTCTAAATTTTAAGAATACTGCATTATAAACGATGAAAGTGTTACAATGTTACAAACTTCCATAAAAAAACGGAACAATTTTTTGTCTGGAAATGTGTTCCCAAATTTTGATCGGGTTCTTTGATATTAAGCAAAGACAGCCTTGCGAAGTCTAGTATATATATATATATATATATATATATATATATATATATATATATATACTAAAAATATGGCACAATTAATGTGCCACAATCTGATTTCAAGATATCGCCAATTCAAGCCAACATAGATGTCCCAAAATAAATTACAGTCGATATATTTGATACTCCGAGCTGAGAAATAAATATGCCACAGAAATTATTTTACCATCTGACTTCTGTGACCTGAATGTTCATTTCTAGACACACACTCTTCTGCAAAAAACAAAATCATATTTTGGTCTTCTCTAAGACCGTCTAAATGTTTGCTGCAACTCAAAAAACCATGTATATACATAACTTAAGTTCCTTTTTTTAGAATTATATAATTTTTTCATAAATTGAGGTGATCTTATTACTGTGAAATAACAGTAAGCGGCTGAAAATATCAAAAATATTCTTCACTCTCGAGATCAAAACAAACATAAGTACTTGATGTGATATTGTATTTCCCATGCATAACCGTAACCTAATCAATTATTTGATAGGATTTACGGGCGATAATTAAGTTTCATGAAAACTATTATACAGAATCGAAAATCGTAATTCTAAAAATAAAAGTCGATTTGTTTACAAAGTAAAGAGATACGTGTAAAATTTCCGATTTGTTGAGACGTATTTTCAGAGTTGGAAGAGAAAATGTGAAACCTCTCAGAAATCACAAGAACTATTCTCATAAATTATTCATTGTAGTCATTTGATGGCTTCAGCTTTGAAAAAAAAAAAAACACCCGCCCTGTAGTAATTTGATATTCAACTTAAGTACACAATTCATTCTGTTTCGCCATTGATAATTCAGTTCGCTTTTGTTGAAGCCGTAGATCTTTCTATTAGTAAAGCGACACTTATTAAATTCTGAGGACACTTGTATGGATTGAGGTATTGTGAAAAATGCCATGGGAGAAGTTAAATGAACTCTCTTTTTAAATAGGACTCTTTAAAAAAAAATTCGCATTTCCATTTCTATAGAACTTGATTGTTTCTTTTGTTAAACGTCAGACAAATTTAATTCGTAAAAACCTTCCAACTCTTCATATTTGTTTTTTATGTATTTATTCCCTTTTGTTATTTTTCTTCAATTCAATTTGTGCAACTTTTTTTCCAAAAAAAAGTTGCTCGTCGTTGTAACTACTTTAAATAAAAGCATAAAATGTATATTTTTGAAATATATATTATTGAGAAAAAAACACGATAGATTTTAATGATAGAAAATAATAAAAGTATCAAATTTCTGAGAAACTATGCATTTTGAGACATATTTATTTTTTAATTTAATAATGATATATATTTTTGTAAAATAATGAGAAAAAATGTGAAACTATGTCTGTGCTTCGAAAAGGTAAAATATAAGTACATAGAAATGGTGCATGTTTTTATACAAATTAAATAAATTTATGCAAATTAAATGTTTCATATTTAAATTAATGTTCTCGTTTCGTATAATTTCTGATTATGAATTAATAAATACTTAAATATCGTTTATAATTTAATTATAAAAAGGAAGAAATATTTATTTTTACTTAATCGAATGACTTTATTACATCCATACAGCTCTGGACTTGTACAATGGCAGCGGTTGTGTTTGTAAGCAAAAACTCTCTACAAAACCTTAGAGGTTGTACACAATTAAAATTTAGTAAATAAGTTGATATTATCTTATAATGGCATTGAATCCTTTTGGAATATACTGCAACAAAGAATGCTTCAGTAAATTCTGAAGAAGTCACATACGATGCAAAAGTCTACTTTGATAAAATTGAAGTATTTGACAAAAGTTAAACTACTCAATTAACTTCATGAGTTGTATAAAGTCACAGTTGAAGTTTTAAATTTATTTGATGAATAGGTTGGAATCATATTTTGAAGTTAATGGGTATTTAATTAAAGAAATTTATGAAACATAATCTGTTTCAAAATGTTTAAGTACGATCGAGAAATTCGAAACTAATTATTGTGAAATATTTATTTAGTTCTACTTATTTATATGGAAAACTCAAATTTTACGAGTGAAAAGGTTTTATATTAATTCATTGATTTCTTCTTTAACGAAGAAAGTCATAGCTCTCTTCAAAACACACACATACACATACACATACACCAGGAACTCAATAGAGCTTAGAAATCTGAAGTGCCTCCAAAGTACTGAAATTCGAATATACACCTTGATTCTAACCTGGGAGATTTGGCTCCGATAGCATCTTAGTCACTCATCATCTTAGTCACCGACCATTTCAGTACTTCTTCGAAAAGTGTTTGTGGAAATTAGTTGTTCTTAAGCCGTTATACTCAATCCGTACACCATCAAATTATTTTGATTTAATCAAGATAAAATGTAAGAGCCAAACGATAAAATTAAGTGTAATTGAAACGTATAAAATTAAAAATAAGACGAAATTTCAAGGCAAGAAATAAAAACTTTGCAATGACATTGGTGAATATAATTCGATAATTTCTTTTTAATATCGTCTTTATCTAAATATTACAATTTATTGCACAAACACAGAAACCATAATTGCAGTAATTCAATAATGTTTCGTGAACACCAATTTTGGGCGAAATTTTAGCTTAATTGAATTATTTTCCTGGTACCTATAAAAATTCATAATTAATAAAATAATAGTGCAGTTACGTCTAAAAAATAAGCAATGCACGCTAAATTCAGATTTAATTCAAGTTAATTTTAAAATAAATTAACATCTTAAATACCATGATGATTAAAATAACTCGAGGGATGTTGTTTCTCTGTTCGTCCATTGAATATACAGCCTTACTCGGTTAACACGCGTTAGTTGGGTCCATGTTTACTAAATCGCGAGTTATAATATCGATATAAATGAGCGATGATATGTTACAATATCGATATGAATTTTTTGTATCACGAACGTTTGCGTTAAATTACAGAATAACTAGTTGATTCGAGAAAATAAATTTTGTTTATGTACACTATTTTTTGCAATATTTAAGTCAAATCCATGTTACAAAAAAAATCCAAAAAACAAAAGAATATTTCATAAAGGAACACTTAAATTATTTATAGAAAATCGAGTTTATGGTCTTATTAATCAATCCTTAATGGATTTTGTGTTTTTTGACTGACATTGTGTTTCATCTCAGTCTCTCGCAAGTCATATTTTATTTTCTGTTTCTAAATCCGGAATCCTTGTGGTTCAAAATTATTCAGATAATCATTAGTAAATTATTTGTGCAAGAAAAATCACGTGTAAAGGATTAAAATTTGACCAATACTAAATAGTTGAACGTACAGCTAATCTCATTCACCACAGGATATTGAAAATAGTCTCTTAAAAATATCAATCCAAGCTGAAACATTTCACGTTCCGATAAATGGTGATTCAAATATATATAACATAAAGACAAATCGTATTAATGTCTCTGTTCTTAACATGAAGTCGAGACGTCATCCGAACAAAAGATTCATTCAAATTTCATAAACAGAAAATTAAGAATTATGACTCCAAAATGTTTAGAAGTGATATCACAAGCGATTGCTTATCAAGAAAGTCGTAATAAAATCGCGTGTAAAGTAGACCCACGTATTACTAAACCGCTTGATAACTGAGTACGTTTGTCATAGCCCTTCTTGATATTCCAACGAAGAGCGTGACGTAACCAAAATAAGTATTATGTGATTTTTATAAATGGGATATAATAGAGCATAAATAAATAAATAAAAAAAAACGAAGAGAGACTTGATTGATACTCTTACATTGAATAAAAATAAGATCCAGATATAAAATGATTAAACCCAAAAGAAATATGTTTTATAAAATTTTCTATGTGAAAAAATTTACAGAGTCTTTGAATTAAAAAAAAAAACCTAATTTGATGCTCCATTTCATAAAAAAAAATTAAGAAATTTTTTTATCATGTATTCGCTTAAACGTTTCGAGCTGTAAGGTTTGGAGACGATACCGTCAAAACTTAATACTGACCAATGAATAGCGATTCTAATTGTATTCTTTCTATAAAAAAAAATTCATTGGTTCTATCACGTTTTTCCCGTTAACTTTGGGACTTTCAATGATATTGTTTCAATTAAAGAACTCTCCCACAAGCGAGGCGTGATTTATGTAGATTAGATTAGATTATTAAAGTATAATGAATAGAATGGAGGAGATGCTTATATAAGCATCGCAGATTGTAGTCCTGAAGTTAATTGGTTGGTGGTAGAGAAAGTGATTTGAAGTTGTCAATGTGAAACATCTGTATCAGACCCGTGTTGAGTTCAGAGCTTTAGGAGTGGTTTCAGAAAGGATCAAGGATTCGAACCCTCATCTACAAGACTTTTTGGAACTCGAACCCTGTTTGTTCGGTAAGATAAATACTATTTGGGATTGACCTTTGATTATTCATAGTTTTCTAACAAAATAACTTTGTAGTCCTCATTGTATGATTTTCTATTCATTGGACTATTGATTTTTTGTCATAACTGTTTTAAATTAGATTATAAGAATGGTAAGAAAAGAGAGAGAAATAATGGGAAGTTACAAATATTGAACCAAAATGAAGAATTATGAAACTCATTTTGATCAAATAAATTAATGTCACCGAATTCAATATAACAGGAAAAAATTTTCATAAAGGGAAAATATCAGTTTTTTTCATTCTTTTCGTGATACATCCTTGTTTTTCAAATCAGTAACATAGTTGTTTTAAAAATTTCGAATTCTGAGGCAATGCATCCTACTGAGATCAAATCTGTGAACTAAATTCCTTTTTATTACCATAACGCACACATCTGATGACCGATTTACATAAATCTGCAGTTATCTTGATAATAATAAAAGAGGAAATAGATCTTTCCCTCCGCCATTTTATTGCTGACAAAATAACGTCCAAAAGATGGAACACCATAGTACAATTATAATTTTTATTCATACATAAACACATGTTTGGTTGAAAATGATCTTGAACTCGACCTCAGATACGATGAATCCCAGTTCGAACCCAACCTACGCCCTGATATTTTACGAGCGCATACAGCGTAATAGCTCTTTAAAATGCTGACGGGTAGCGGATACACTTTAAATTTATCGTCCACGATAATTTCTTTCAACTTAATTCTTTTCTTCAGTTTCAAATCAAAAGAACATAGGCTTGTCGACGTAAACACCGATGTTACGCAGCGTGCTTCTCAATCCCCCATCCTGTGTGAGACGGAAACCATTGGGCAGTGAAGCACTTGTTGGAACAGAAGCCATTCAGATTTAAGATTTAGAGCTACTTGAAACTTTAACTGGGAGAAGAATAATAGCCTTTTGTTCGGGATTGTACAAAAAGTATAAAAGTCTTGCAGTTTGAAACAGGTTTAGGACGGACTCTCGAGTTTTCGAGAGGCTCGTTTTATGGGTTATGGTGGTATACAATGCGATCTAGCACAGACGTTAAAAAAATATCTTCTTTATTGGAATTGGGAAAAAAAAGAGAAAGAGAGAGAATGAAACTTATGGTTAAGTTGATTTTTATTGCCGTGAATAACGCTGAAGAATGCTGGAAAAACTTCGGGTTATTTTTATTAGAGTGATGTAACCAATTGATTGAATGCCACGTTTTTCTTGCCGAAGAAAATTCAAGTAGTATAAGATGAGGATTTCGTTGAAAAAATCATAAATTCGCTGTATTCAATGGGCTATTAAACCCAATCTACTAAGCAGTAATAATAAAGCATAGAGGAATTTACAATAAAGAATAAAAGATGTAGTAGATTCACCCGATCAAGTTTCTGAGGTTACATTAACAATAGCATGTCACACACAATCTTGGTGGGGAACATTTAATTTATATAGGTAGTCGATAGAAGGAGGTAAGTCATCCTTTGAATCTATTGTGATACCTTTAACGAATTTTTTCTTCCGAATAATATATATAAGAAAACATTTTTAAGTTACGCTTTTATTTGCGGCTGTCTTTGCCTCATGTCAAAGGATCTGGAAGAATCTTCGAACGCATTTCCAAGCAGAAATTATTTCCCAATTCCTATACAAATTTACGATTTTGTAACACATAAATCTGTTTATGACACAGAGTTCTTAAAATTTAGAAACATTCCAAAAATATGCTATTTTTCACGTGAATACGTTAAGTTTAAAGTCCACTTAGTATAGCAGTGTAAGAGAGGAAACATGGAACACACTTTACACCAGAAGAAAAAAGGTATTGATTCAGATAGAAATGAGTAATATAAAATATGCTGCTCGCTAAAAAATAGTAGAGTCAGAATATAAAATTATGTTTTTTGTGGGGAAAAGTGTTCCAATTTCGTTTTCTATACATAAACATTACACGAAAATAGCCTTAAAGATGGATTAAAAAGCATAAAAATATTTTAATGTAAAATAATACATAATTTATAAGGGTGTGAGGCACTCAACTAAGATACCAAGGTAATTACCGAAAAATTTAAAACTATAACGGCTTACTTTGTATGAGATCAAAATATGTATTAATGTTTCTAATTTTTATGAATTATATATTATTATACAGTTAAAAAAATATTTTATACCTTTTAGTCCAACTAAAAATAAAAGCTTCATTTAAAAAATTTTTTGACTTATATCTATTTAATTATTTTTAGTTTGGAAAATTAATATTAAAAAGGCAATAACGTGAACTATGCGTGTGTGCAAAATTTCAACTCGATTGGGTGATATTAAATGCAAGGCCTAGGCCCCCAGGCACATCCCCTAAGTCCGTCACTACTTGAGCATATCAAATTTCAACTCGATTGAATGATAGGAAATATGTTGAAATTCGAGTTCAAATTTTGAACTGGAAAGGCACACCCACACATATTTTACAAACTTATATACATATAACTAGAAATATTTAAGAAAAATTAAAGTCAGTTCCTACTTTAGTCAACAAAGAAAATTTTTATTTTAGTTACTCTTTTTATTAAATAATTACAATTAATATAAATACGTATATCCATGTGATAGAATCACAATATTAAGTGTCAAAAGAAATTTTTTTCCAGCGATCTACCCACTTCGTCACTGGCGGTATTTATTCCTAAATTTATATCCTGCTAAATATCTTATATAAGAGAAATTTCTTTCTCCCATATAAAACTAAAATTAATTATTTGAAAATCAAATAAAAAAAATTATGCTTCGACGAGATTCGATCCGAAGGCTTCTACACCGACCAACTTTGTCATTGCAAGACAAATAACATAGTAGAAACATTGGCTTGTTTCTTAATCCATCCGGGAAATTAAATGGTTGAAATGCAGTTTAGCCCAACCACCCTTGGCGACAGGAATTATTCGGCGGTATTTTGCCAAATGTGGCTACCCTGGTCCGCTTCGCGGACTTAACGTTCAGCCAAAAAAAATCGCTAAGTTTAGCAATTTTTGAAATCGCGTCAAGCGGTTGGGCTAAACTGTATTCCCCCCTATTAAGTTTAATTAAATTAAATTAATAATTGAAAAAACTGTATTAACATCAAGTGTCATCCACTACAAGTTTAAAAAAAATGTATTTGAACCTGAGTGGATGAATAAAAAGTATTTTATTAACGATTGAAAGTTTGAACAAGATATATATAGAGAGAGTGTGAGTTAAAAGTAGGAATTTAAAAATAGCAAATTAAATCAAAGCTTGTAAAAATAGGTCAACTTACAAAAAAGGTTAACTTTTAGGAACTTTATTTTGAAATAACTTCAATCAGAATTCTTAGAATTAATATTTGTCTGAATAGATTCTGCTGATTCCATTTGTGGTCTATTAATCTTGAATTGCGCATAATTTAATGTGTACCTGTAAATAAATGGACTGGTCCAATCATTAGCCAATTGAACTTATATATAATTATTACAATTTTGCTATAAATGCTATTTTTTAAAGGAAATCACAATATAAAATTTTTTTTGGCTACATTCGTATAGGTCATTTCCAAAGGTTAAAATTTTTCGTTTATTTTATCCTTATATATCTAATTTAGAAAGCAAGATATTATTGAATACCTAAGTTGTATCATATTAAGAGAATTGTATGAATATATTAGTCCTTTTTAAATGTGTTATATTTTTATTTAAATTTTTTTGGGAAAAAAAAAGAAATTTGCACATTAAAGAATGTGTATTCGACTTTATAAATCAACTTATTGCAACTCATTAGTTCCATTTGTGTTCTAAATATTTTTCACGCAGTGAAAGCTACTGAAATTTCCTAAAAGAATATTTTAATACATTTATGGGCCCATAATATTAAAAATTAAGAATATATTTTAACTATTTTTCATGGTTTAAAGATTTCATTCCTTTATAAAGCATGTGTAAAAATATCAAAGTAATAAATTTTAATTTCAATGAATTATAGCTAATTGAAAGGTCATCGTAGTAGTCGAGATAAATCTAACACTCCCGATACCATTTAATCGCTTGTTCTTTTAGTAAGCATATAATCTTAATTTTGTCATCCAGTCTTAACCTCCCTCTGATTCTGAATAGAATTCATACAAATTCTCTCAACTCCTCAATGACAACAATCATCAAAAATATCAAAAGCAATTGTATATTTAAACAAAACCCATACACAAACAAAAAAAAACTCAACTTTCTACATAATAATTTGTTAAATTTGATTTTTCATTTCAGTATATTTTAAAATTGATGGAATCTTATATTTATAAGCCAATACTCGTTCCTAATGTGAGACTCAAATGACATTCAGGTGTCCTCTACCTTATCTTCCTGAGCAAAAGGCATCTGAGCCGAGTGCTTGAAGATACCTGCTCAGTCAATGGCATTTTCAGTTCACCTCAGTCCTATGGAACTTTTTCCGATTCATTAGAGTAACAGCATTGCAACAAGGATATTATAAGACAGCTATGTAGTCCATCAGAGAGAACATGTAAATACAAAACCCGGCATTGCCTTCGCAAGACACTGAATTAGATTTTTCCTTTAGCCTTTATAACCCCATCGTTTTAACGCCGAAAAAACGTCATCCTTACGGACCAATCCTCAACCCGGATACGAGATACCAGTATCAGGCCAACCAAGATACTCACGGATCCCATTTTGATCGATACGCTTCTCAACTCAATTCACCACTCACCATCCTAAGATTCCCCGCGGACTTTTCTCAACTTCTGGGTGGCAGCAGCAACAGCAGCACAACAACGAGGAGCCCCACCTATGGGCAAAGGGGAGGCGGTAAAAAACAATGATTAATTCCACCCGAACAGGGTGACAGGTTTGAGTGGAAATCCATTAAGTAGTGTTTACCCACTTGTCCCCCATCCCGACCAATCACGTGCAAGTGATTTTTCTTTAAAGTCATCTGTCTAGCATGCCTCCCTCCCCCCTCTGGATAAGGTATCAGTGATCGGATCGTTCTTCAACATGCAGCGCTGATTCTTGTTTGATCTCTGGCTTCGTGAGTTGTCGAGTTGTAGGCCAACACCTGAGAAGTGCTATCTAGGGCCCATGCCTGCTGCGTTATCTGGTCTTACGGAATGATTGGCAGAAGCTGAAGTAGAATAATAGCAATATAAAAAAAGGCGCCAACCTTCGATATATTTTGGGACATGGTGTGGAGAGGGAAAGAGGATGCGTCTCTGAAGACTTTTTTGGAAGATAAAAAGGAAATACCTCGCGTGTTTTTAGAACTTATTTTGTCTCGCATTATGAAAGTAAATCTCATTGTGGAATGGACGAGAAATTTATAGCTGAACTGAAGTCAGTTTCAGGAAACATATACCTGAAGGATCTCGAATATTTTTGTATATGAACCAGCTTGCTTTAGAAAATGTCAGCTTTAATAACTGTATTTTTAATAATCATTTAGTAATTCGTCCATTACCTATTTCTTTAAACATTTTTTACATTACTCATTCACTCTTTCTGCTAAATTTTTTTTACATTTTTCTGCAGAGTACATGAAAAATAAAAGAAAATGTTGGAAAAAAATGTTTGTCCCTGAAATTCAATTTTTATAGAGCGAATAACGCCAGAGGAATACATTATTAAATAAGAATTATCCATTTTGTTGTGTCCCTGATAAAGTTGTTAAGTAACATTTTAATGCAAACAAATAATTTTTTAATAAAATACAAAATTTTAACAACCCAGAATGATTCAAGTGTAAAGGAACAATAGATAGTTTACGCTTAATCATTTTGATCAAAGATAAATGCTATACGTTTATTTCATTTCATTTTTAATAAAATCAATCAATCAAACACCTTAATACCTCAGATATCTTCTACTACGAGGCCTATTTATGAGAGAACATGGAATGGTATAGGTTAATAGTTATATGGCTTGGAATCCTTATTTAACATTTTTAAATCGTCAACATGTTTTGAAAACTGTGCATATACAATTAACTCCTAGTTTAATTCTAGAATGAAGTTCCAAAACTATACAGCATTACAAGAGGCGAAGATTCAATATAAAATTTGAAGTTTTTCAGAACACTAATTCTCCTTCTACAATATTTCCCCTAACTTTCGTGAGCAAATGGAAATATGTGTAATTCTCTATTTATTCAAAATTAGATGGAAAAAAAAACCCTTTTAAATGGTGGTATCTTTAAAAAGTGTGAAAAAACAGATGACTCCAACCGTATGTAATTCCGAGAAAAACCGTTTTTTAAGGTTCAATGAGACATTTATGATAAATAAAACTATGGAAAGAAATTCCTGAATTTTCACAACCACTGTTCTACAAAAGCTCTCGCTATAACGAAATCATAATAAGTTTCGTTCTCTCGTTATAACGAATCATCTTTTCGAATAGAACAATAATTTATCAACCGCGTTATGACAAATTCACGTTGAATAAAAATGTATCGTGTTACATAGGGTGGAGGGGGGGGTCACTTATATTTTAATAAAGTTCAATATAAACTCTTTCATGCTTCAGTGGGACACATCTCTGATTTATTTCACCCCTAAACATTTTTACTTCTGCTTATGAATTATGCAACATTAATCTTATACCAAAATGAAAGAACTCTTATTGTTGAGAGTCCATTGTTTTTTTCAACTTTATTAATTAGATTTATATTGGGACATTAAATCTATAACGATTTATAACGAATTACACACACATTGTGAAAGTAAATAGAACTATCCGTCTAATTAATAGAGCTTCCTATAATTTTCCATTATAATATATATATATATATATATTAAGTAATATAGATTATTTTTAAGTTTAATTTTATTTACTTTGTTCGTTTATGGTTTTTGATTACTCTTGCTCTATGCTTCTAATGATAATGTAATTACTGAAGATGTGTTGGTTGGATCCGTGAAATTCACATAAAAATATTTTTCCTGCTCCAAAGTGTGGGACAATATTAAATTACATTATCTCCATCTTCCCCCCTCCCCATATTCTAATCTCTTGATTTTTGCTATGCATTTTAACGTTGTTTTGTACTTAAATTGCTTTTTAAGTTTAATTAATGGTTTATAGTGTACATATTATTATGTACTTACAATAGTATTTGAGTAATATTTGGCTTATTTTAATATTTTGTTTTCTTTATTTTTAACTTAGAAAAAGGAAAATATTTTTAATTTCATCTTAAGTTTTAATTTGATAATGTACTGATTTTTTCAATTAATTATGTAGTATTTTATTTTTTTTTAGTTCTCTCAAATTTTCAAATGGTTCTCAATGGTTGTAATTTGTACTTTCGCATGATTTAATTACATATAAATTTCATAATATCAAATAATATAGTGTGTGTGATGAAAAAAGGAAACACAATGGATAATACGAAAACTATTCCGAAATATTTGGTGATTTAGTTGTTTTGAAAACCCACGAGAGTGGATTAAATTTAAATGAGACTTTCTAAGAAGATCTTTTATTAAATTCTACTTACCGAAATTACACAATGTTACTTTTCTATGCACCTAACTTTAAAATCGACATGTTATTTCCAACATATTGAGAGTTTTCCTTTATTCATGAATGACCAGTGAAAGTCGGAGGTATAACGGAGTCATTTGTGCACAAATTCTATTTTTTCATTTGATGAAAACCTTTATGCGCCTAAAATTTCTTTGAGAGGTCAGAGTAGTTCTTAGATAGTAAGCTATCCGATTATAATGAGGATATTCAAGCGTTGTCTAGGGAAGTTTCCCGAATTCTTTTCATTTTAATACCCTCCGTGAGGTGAGGATGTTATATTCTCATGGAGAAGGGGAGAAAATTATGGATCGTAATAATGTCTTTTGGACTGATTGTGCGGCTTCAAACTTCTCCAAAAGTTCACAATAGTAAATTGTATCAATTGTTTGACGGTCACTGATAGGATCATCGTAAATATTTACATGTGTAGCCAAAAGAATTGTAACTTCCAGGATGCAACCGAAATTTTACTTTAGGTAGAGTAGTTTCATCTTCTATCGACATTTCACTATAGGACGCTTTATGTGAGGGGAATAAGTTATAATTTTCCAAGGAAACTGGAACCGTTATCGGGTGGCAGCAATATTACTATTGATGGCATCTCTGAAACGTTGTCTATGTAAACTAGATGGCATGGTTTCCTAAGAGTATTGCATGAAAGAGGAACGTTAATGAATGGGTAAGCTATGCTTTCCTAGGAAAGATTTGACAGGGACAGATTAATAATGTTAACTTCCGCAATATTTCGGCTACCAGATAACGGCACCGCTTTCCTAAGAAACCGTAACTTTAGCAACTAAATAAATAAACATGCGGATAAAAACATTTCATATAATTATTTAAAGTTATCGTGGTTGGAACGGGATAAATGTATAAAAAAAAATCGCCAGCCGTTATTAAAAAGTCTCATTTATATTTGACACACCTTCACGAAGGAATTTTTAAATAATAAATTGAAATTCACTGAAATTGCGTTTATAATTAATAAAAAAAAAAGGTAAGATATTTAGGCTCAGTCTTGCAAACTATTAAAACCCACCTGAGGTAATAAATATTATTTTTACAACGCTGTGTAGGTTACCAAGGATGTCTCCTGCGCTCACGTTTATTTTAAGAAGATTTCAAATGACGCTGACGTTTTATTTAACTATAGTTTCAAAAGATAACGCAATCTTCATAATTTCTTTCAGTAAAAAAGTAAAGCTCTGTCTAGATTTCGGATGACTTTCATATATTTCTAAAACTAAATTTTATTTCTTTTTTCTGAAAAAGCAATTTACTTGACAAAGAGATATTTTTCTCGACATTTCGTTTAATTCAGAGAAGCAATTAACAGATACACATGATTTCAAAAATGAGCAGTTTGCTCTAATTGAAGCATGAAATGCAAAGAAAAGTGAATTAAATTATTCGCTTAATAAATCCAGAATGTGAAAAGACCAAATAAGAGGCGAAAGGGGAAGAAGGGAGGAAAATTCGTTTTAAAACTTCATTTGTAATTTTATTTTTTTTATTTCAAGAAAGAGCTTCAAAGTGTTGTTTAATTGTAATCCACACGTAATTAAACTCAAGAACAGCATTTACTCTCTTATGATTCATAAAAGATGTATAAATATTTATAAATATGTAAAATACGAGTACATCTCGTGGATGTATTTATAAAAAATTCGTTCTTCTAGCCATTTAACTTTTAAATATATTCTCTTATATTCGCTTGTGTGTTGTGTGTGCGTGCGTGCACACTTAAATTTCCTCAGGTGAGGAAATAAAAAAAACTTATTTCTTTTCAATTATAAGTGACTGATAATTTCTTACAGATTATTTTAATCACGCGAATGGATATTCTTATCTCACATTTCTTTACTCTGATGTTTTGTAAAATTTTACAATACTTTTCTGATTTTATTTTACTTAATTAAACTGCTGTTTGTAGAAAATGCAACACCATGAAGGAATCATCAGAATCAAATGAAATTCGCAGCAAATGTCAATTATAGGATATTATGCAAATTAATAAAGTTTCAGAGCCATCGCGCGTGCGCGGCGCGCGCAGCGCCCTCTGAATTGATGCTGAAAGCGTATAAATAAAGTGCTGTAGCGGGACGTTGAAAAAAGTCTATGATTATTTGTTAGTGGCAAACGTTTAGTGAGACCTGAGTATGCCTCCACGACGGAAGAATAAGAAATTCAAGCAACTTACGGAGTTTGAACGAGGGAGGATAATCGGCCTTCGAGAAGGAGGATTTTCCTATCGCGCAATAGCAGCTCGTATGCAGCGGAACAGTTCCACAGTGATGCGAGTTTGGAAGCAGTGGACCGACGAGCACCGAACAACTCGAAAAACAGGCACTGGACGACAGAAGGTGACGTCAGAGCGCGATGATCGACACCTGCTCCGCATGGCGGTGAATGATCGCACAGCTTCCTCCAGGCAGCTGGCAGCACGTTGGTCTACTGCTACAGGTGTACAATTGTCGGCTTCGTCAATTCGTCGTCGTCTGCTGCGCCGTGGATTGCGTGCAAGGGTGCCTTTATACAGGATTCCCCTCACGGCGAATCATCGACGGCTGCGTCGGCAGTGGGCTCTTGAGCACAGAGACAGGCGAGCTGATTGGCACCAAGTTGTCTTTTCAGATGAATCACGCTTCAATTTGTGGACCCATGATGGCCGTGTTCGTGTTAGACGTTATGCCGGTCAACGCTGCCTTCCTGAGTGTATTATTGAACAACATAGTGGTCGAACACCCGGAGTTATGGTCTGGGGTGCGATTTCGTATCATGGACGATCCAATTTGATACGAATTGAGGGTAATCTCAATAGCAACAGGTACGTCCGTGAAGTGCTACAGCCCGAAGTCGTTCCTTTCCTTCAAGGCATCCCTGGAGCTATCTTTCAGCAGGATAATGCACGCCCACATGTTGCGCGGACTGTTCGAGACTTCTGTTCAGCACAACGCATGCAACTTCTTCCTTGGTCTGCTTATTCACCGGATATGTCGCCTATTGAGCACGTGTGGGATATGGTTGGTCGGCGTCTCGCTCGTGATCCGCGTCCTGCAGTTTCCAAAGACGAACTTTGGTTGCGCACACAAGCGATATGGAATTCTCTTCCTCAAGCAGATATTCAACATCTGTTTGACTCCATGCCACGTCGTATAGCAGCACTTATTGCAGCGCATGGTGGCTGCACCAAATACTGATTTCGGATGCTTAATTTGTTTCTTTTGTTTTGAAAATTTCATCATTTATTTGTATCAGTACAAGTCGTTTCTGCATTAAATTTCATTTGATTCTGATGATTCTTTCATGGTGTTGCATTTTCTACAAACAGCAGTATACTTCGTTGTTTAATTCGGATTGCAAATCAAATTATTCGATGCATAAATAGAATTGTTTGGTTTGAAAACTTGTTATGATGGCTTACATAAGAATCCAAATTATTTATCGTTTGAAGTTGTAAATTGAGAGGAAATCAGAGAATTTTTTATCTTTAATTACTTTTTTATCTTTAAGCTTTGAATGTTCGCTTAACATAAGAAAAAGGCCCCTTCCTTGTAAATTTGTTAGTCAAGTATTATTATTGTCATCGCACTTTAAAAAAGTTACCATTAGTTTAATATTTAATCTGAATATTAATAACATATGAAATAATAATACATTGTTTATTATGATTACTAGGCTGTTTTAATTTTAACATACTATTAAGAAAATCTTATCGGTCAAATTACTTTTTGTGCACAATTTTTATCACATTTTTCATTTTTTAAAATTCGCATTTTAATGGGTTTTTTTCTACTCGCATTACACGTCTGGGTCAAAACTTTAAAAGCTTTTTTCTCACACTTTAAAGAGCTCCTTGAACCGAAATTTTCTCCACACGATTGTTTTGGATGACAATACGATAATTTAATAATAATTAATAAATATTAATTGATTAAAACTAATTATTTAAATAATTAAATTTTACGTCAAGTTTCTCTCTAAGTCGCCAATTGGTCGCCGAATCCTGAAAATTTTAAAAATTATGTTACACAAAGTTTGAAGTTTGAAAGAAAATCTATGTGTAAAAACTATGTTTTTTACTGGTGTTATTTTCTAAAAAAAAAAGAAATTGAATCGAATGTAACTCATATCATTAGTAGCTTTGTGTTTTCATCATGTTTAGTCAAATACACAAAGCTAAATTTCTAACAAAGATCAAATTGCGTTGTAATTGAGAAAATAATTCCATTGAAGAAAGAAAAAAGAATTACATTCTTTCAATATAACAACGTGTTACATAAATTTTCATTTAAAAAATTCTAAATAAACAAATATTTTACAGCTTGTAATACCAAAAAAATTAATTCTCTTAGTTTCTGAACATTATTTATAATCTTTCAAATGAATTATTTTGAAGTTATTCGTGTATTTCCAACGTCTCTTAAATTTTAAATTTTGAATACATTCTTTTAAAACAACCCCCATTTATTTTTAAACTCTTATCACTTTTCTAGAACATTCGTCGTATGAGAACTAAAAGACCCTTAATTGTCAATCCATTTCATCATTCTAAACTTCTACTACGAAAAGAAGCCGATTAACTGAAGTTCCGCTCAAGTGATATATCACCATCACTGTCACCTTTACCAGAATCAAGTCGTTGTTCAAGCTTTAAAATAGATCGTTTAGTTCATTGTTCTTTTATTTTTACGTTACAGAAAAGGCAGAGTCTATTTTCCGCTGCTAATAGTCTAATAATCAAGGAGGATTTATATTTGGGTTTTAACACGCCTTTAAATTGTCTTGTCGTTCAAGCGTTTTATTTACTTCTAAACGGTTAGCTCTAAATTTAAAGACAATGGAGGAACCGAGAGTTTCAATGAAATTTAGAGTATTTTCACTGTCGTTTAGCTGATTTTAATCATTCGATTAAGATTTCATTTTATGAATGGTTTCTATTTCAGCGCTCGATGTATATATTATCTCCTAAGTGCAAAAGGAATGATAGTGACATTCGTATTAAAGAAGGGGGGATGCTGGCGGAATATTTTACTACGGAGTTGCGAAAGTGGCATCTTCTGATAAAGATTCTTTTAAAGGAAATACTTCCACTCTTCATAAAATTAATTATATTGGTGAAGAACTAGCATCTTCATTTACATAAAGAGTTATAATCATTCTTTAAAGATCAGTTGTAAAAATATTTGAGTAATTTATTTGGATTTGAATAAATAATTTAATATTATGGACAATAATATTAAATTATTTATAACAACAAATGAGTGAGTGATTGTGAAATTAAATGGCGCAAGAAGCATATATTGCTATGCTGTGCCAAACAAGGTGTGACTGTGACCTAGACTTTTGAAAAAATGAAGAAAGGTAAAAACTGGTTGACAAAAGAGAGGGTCTAAAACAACGAATGATCCTTAAGGGATCTCGGGGAAGCGTCGCCCGTGTTTACCAAAGACAATAAACTCCATGAAAAAGAAAATAAATTTCTAAGGTCCTCCGGGGTTGTGATACCCGTACCTACTCAAAGAAGGAGATCCCCGTTCGGTAATAACAACAAATAGTAGGGTTGAATAATCTATATTCGAGGCCAGTCAATTTCTAACAGGTGGATCCGTGTCAGGTAATCACTCTTGTAATATCACCTCTCATTTACTTTTACCTGTATAGCGTACTCATCAATCTCTCTAATTCCTCTATCTCCTCTTGTCTCTGATATTCCTATTACCGCTAATTTCTCTCCCTCTCTCTATCTGATTCACCACGCTTCTTAGAAAGTTATGCGTATTCACATGAGTAACGGTTCCTTCACAAGGCAAGGCTTTCAATTCAAATGACGTAATAAAGTAGCTCCAAAGGTTAGTTAAAGGAAAATGCGCGTAAAAACCCTGTAATATTTAATTATTCGTATTTAACTGATTAAAAATTAATATCATTGATGATTTAGAATTTTATGGCTACGGTTTGCTGGAAAAAGTAGGAAAAATATTATCAATAAGGAAAACAAACTTGGAAATGAAACATTGTTATTAAGGCTCCCGTCTAGCCGCCATTTTGATTTCGTGGACGTAATGTTAATCCTATGGAATTTTGACTTTAATTCTCCCATCTTTATTATTTGATCTATTTGAATGCAATAAAGTGCACCTGAAAGAGCAAAAAATAATCTATGCTTCTGTGGAATTACTTTTTTCCTCCAATTTTTAAAAGTATTTGAAAATATTCTTTAAAGACCGGAAAACTCAAAAACGAATAATTAAAATAAGAATAAAAATATTTTTAAAAATCTTTGGAAAAAAGTAATTCCACAGAAGCATAGATTATTTTTTTCTCTTTCAAATGCACTTTATTGCATTCAAATAGATCAAATAATAAAGATGTGAGAATTAAAGTCAAAATTCCATAGGATTAACATTAAGATGATGAAATCAAAATGGCGGGTAGACGGGAGCCTTAAATAATATCCTTGCATAAGAATAGAATTGAAAAATTATCTTGAATCTTAGTTTTAAAATGCCACCAGGGTTTGTATATGTTAAATGCGTATATTGTATTGTATAGAATTAATAATGTTTAAAAATAACCGGGGAAGTATTTGAGAAATCTCATTATTAAAGACATTCACCACTATTTTAGAACATATTTGCAGCATTTTCGAATGAACAACGAAGAGAATTTTCTCTTTTTTACAAATAGTTACTTTTGAAAACCATTGAAATTTCTACATTTTTGAAAGTTATATATCAAAAGACTTGCAGTATAAAAATGTGTCGGGTCTTAGCTATGTCTAATTAAATTTGAGAAAACTAAAATATTTTTGTCAGATTTTTTTTTTATTCTAGCTTATCTTAAACTCCTGGTATTTATTTATTTTAAAGTTCTTAATTGAAAAAGAGGTGGAACATTTTAAATGAAATTTATATATTCAAATAAATTATATGGCTTAATTATGTTTAAATGTGATTAACGTTTACTCTTGTTACAGAATAAAGAGTTTACGATTTCTTTATTACACAATAACTGCAAAAATACTCCCGATATGAATTTTTTTTATATTTTTCACGAAATGGTTAATTAAAATTAATATATGATTTAATCAAAGATATGTGACATTGTCATTTGTTTCATAATCGTCATTACATTTATATTTTCTCAATTGCTGAAATTTAACCATTTCAACAAAACTTTTATTTGAAAAAGATCGTATTGTCAAATTATAATTACTTTTGTTGACTTCTAAAAGGCTTTCTGTTTCCTTAATTAATATGGTAATAAATAGATATGGTATTAAAATTAACTCTGTTTTATATAAGTGATTACCTTAAAATTGTTAAAATAAATTAACTATTTTCACGAACCTCATTTTATTACTTTTTCCATCCCCATCGTGTCATGACAATCAAAACAAAACAACTTCTGAAGGATAAAGACATTGACAACTTTAGCAAAACAAAATGAATGAAGCAAACGATTCTGTGATAAAAAAAATCCAATTTATTAAATTAAATATTAAAATCGATGCAAATGATAAAACATTAAAGTAGATAATAATATTATATTCAGATATCACAACTGACTAAACAATAAATTAAATTAAATATGTCTTAAACTAATTATAATTATTTTTGCCTCAAAATGAAAAGAAAAATAAATATGCATATTAATCTATTCTTAACAACTTTTTCCAGTACCTCGACAAATATTTACTTAAAATAAAATCTTCTTTTGTCAATTTCCATTAAGACACATAAAAGCAGATTTAACTGACACATCAAATATAATGAAAGCAATCTCTTTATTTTTTTTATTTCTTATCAGATTTAATAAATGTTTTATACCAATGTTATTACCGCACCATAAGCACGGCTGATATTAATGAAACTTAAATTCGTTCTTTTTTTGAAAAAAAAATGACTTCGTTCGTTAACCCTAATTTTTATAGCAGTCTGCAAAGAAATGATATTTTATGCTAGAAAAAAAAATATTCAACGTCATCTCAATGCTTGTTAAAACCGAGAGTTAATTCAATCTCCGTGATGTTTCTAAGCGGCTTATTGTTTGTTCTATATTAAGCATTTTGGTGTAAGGAATGCAATTAAGACAACTGTGGAATGTCATTCATACGAGCGTTGTATTCACACATTCATGAACTGTTCTTAAAAGTTAACTAAACTCTCAATGCAATCATAATAAAAGTTTTATGTCTGTCTTAAATAAAACATCAGCAAGAAAAAGAAGGCGTATTTCTTCGGATCATTGTTTTGGAAATAAGTATAACTGCTTTGTGTTGGAAAACTATGCTAGTTTTCTTTCGGAGTGGATTTCATAGAAATAACTTATCATTGTATTTTGAACATATGTTTAGTGACGTAAATTCTGGAAAAATGCACGTACATGTGGTAAATAACGAGAAAACAAATCTTGAAAATGAGAATAAAAGGCGAATCTGAGAAATAATGCAATTGTTTTGATATAATTAATATTAATTTTAGATTTAAAATTCCAAAACTATAAACTTAAAAAATAATATTAAGAAGTAAGATTAGTATTGAAAAACTCTGCGGAAAGCTATGAAACTATAATTCAGTGTTATTAATACTTATTAAGAATTCGATAGTTTCAAAAGTAAAAAATAAAGTAAGAAAAAAGCTATAAGCAATTATCGTAACACAATGTTTCTTACAGCAGCTGCTTTGAAAATTTGTGTTAACCCTAGGTAACTAAACTTAATCAGTGTTACTTTGTATCTTATCATTCGACTTTCATAGACAATGAATTAAAAACAAGAATATCTTTTCTATTAGCCACCCAAGGGGCTATTGCTTTAGTTAACCCAAGAATGTCGTACCTGACCACTTTTCAAAAATTTATCTTGCTTTTGAATAAATTTTTATGTCTGTTTTCACCAGTAACTAGCTTAATTTTTAAAAATACATCATAATAAATTTCTACTGAATTTTTCAATTGATTGAAATAAAATATTGCTTTCACAACTCAATTTTCAAAAATATGATAAATAATAATATTTAATAAATTTTCCCCAATTTTTTAATTAGAATGAAGTGAAACAAATATAAAAGTTAAGTATTTTATTTACTTATCTATTTATATATATATACTACCTTAAATGATATGTAAACTGGAATCAAGATTTGACTGAAAAATGAATAACATTATTCAGAATTTTAAGACAGCTATGAAGCAATCATTTTTATTATTTATTTATTTTTAATTTTTTGTTTGTTTATTTATTTTTGCCTCGAATTTCAAACTATGTTTTTTAGTTTGGCTTTCTTCTTGGAATGTTTTGGGGTCAAATTATTTTAATATTGATTTACTATTATTAGCCACTCGAGGGGCTATTGTTTAGGTGGATCACTTATGGCGTACCAGATCACTTTTCAATATTTTATCGTTGCTTCAATTTTAATTACAGTTAGCTTAAATATATTCAATTTAATAATTTATCGTTTGCTTTAATTTTAATTACATGTAGCTTAAATATATTCAATGTTTGAGGTTATATTTGATTGTGAATAATTTTTGTACGTTACAGAAATGTTATACATTATGTAAGAGATTTTATTTTACTTAATCTTCTTTGGAACCATATACTGACGGGGTAGTGGAGTAGCCGTTTGTGGCTGAGGTTACCAAGCGGCCATGGTCGCGGGCTTGCTGCCGGTTTTTCGTTGAGTCGGGGATTCGAGCCATGATGCAAAGACCCACCGTATAGCAGGGCTGATGCACATTAATCTGTAGAGGTCCCATGTCCTCCCTTGTCGTGGTATGGAAGTTTGAAGAGGGAGGTGCCTGTTCAGGTGAAGTCCCCATCATTTGACCGAAGCTCAAAATTACAAGATCTTTCGCCAATAACTCTCTCAGTGTGACGTTAATAAACACAAGTAGTCGCTTGAGCTGGTGGTTGGTGATATTTCAATCAAACTGCGTGTTTTTGGTTCTGATTCATCTAAATTCGGTTGTGTAGTGGGGCTGAAGCTCGTTAAAAATTAATGGAGTTAAAAATCCTCACTTTGGTGAGGAGTATAAATATGGAGAGTGGAGTGTGAGCTTACACAGATCATTTGGCTGTGGTTCAAAATTACGAAATCTGTCTCCAACAGCCCAAGCGTTGCTTCCAAGTGCAATATTAATAAACAATTAATCAATTTACACTCATTTATAAAACTTGTTGATAACCTAATGTAGCGTTTGAAGACTTTTCGTCTGGAAGTAGTTTATTTTGTGTTTAAAGGCGGAGTTTTGATAATTTATTTTGAACTTTCTGACGTAAAATTTAGTTTTATGATTTTTAAGTATTTCTCTGAATATTGATTCCAAGTTTAACGCATAGTTTTCAAAAGTCGAAAAATTAAAATAGTTTGGAATTCCACGTGTTTGTGTTATATAAACCAAGTTACCTACATCTAGTGCAGGAAATAATGAAGGATGAAATCTTCATCGAAATCAAACTCTACGAATGTATTAATAATATTTTCTCCTAAATCCTTATCTGATATAACAATTTTGTAACTTTTATGTTCTCTCTAATATTTCTGTGTTGATACAAATTAAGAGAAGGAAAAAAATTGAGTTTCTGCAAAAAAAAAAAAAAAAAATCATTTATTAGTCACCCAAGGGGCTATTGTTTTAGCTGGATTATTTTTAGCGTACCAGATCAATATTCAATTTTATACCGTTTGCTTCAATTTTAATTACATTTAGCTTAAATATATTCAATTTTATTATTTATCATTTCCTTTAATTTTAATATCGGAAAAGTTTACTGTTGCTATTTCTCGATGTTCCATCGTTTACTTTAATTCTTATATTTAATTGAGTAATTTAATGATAATTATAAAAAAAAGTGCACCTCAGGTAGCTAAATCTGTTCTTTGCAAAACTTTGCAGAAAACTTTTTTTTTTTTTTTTTTTTTTTGGGGGGGGGTCATTCAATTCATTTAAAAATATAAAGGAAACGAAATTCATAGAATTTTATTAAAAAATTCTTCCTTCCAGCTGCTCATGTTATTAATTACAAAGACTCAGAATTTAATAAAAACGTTTTCATTTGGCTTCTAAATTTGAAATAAAAGATTGTAAATTGGAAAACGTAACACAATAAATTGGTTATTTCTTAAAATTTTATTTCATCAAATATTGATAGCTTAATTCCATTTAATAGTTAGTAAAAAAATAATTAATTTGATTTTGTAAGACTATCACTGAAATAAAATAATCTACTCAATATATTTTTAAATCATCTTCGAGACTAAATTTCTCATTCCATTCCTTAAAAGAAAACTAATTCTTTCCAAAATAATGAAATTCTACAAATAACATACAAATATCTTATCTTTTCATTCATTAAAGCATTAAATTGATCACTATTTTAAACAGACAATATTTTAAAAAAATATTTTGAATACTAATTAACAATTAGTAATTTTAATGATATTTTAATGCACCTTAATCTTGGCAATCATTCAAAGTATTATATAAATGTTAAAAAGTAATAGGAACTGAATTAAGGATTAAGTTTTCAGATTTTAACTTGAAGAATGTTTTGGACTTATTACTGTCTAAGTACCAATACGTCTAATCCTTTAACGTAATTTGTCCATTTTACAACACCGTTAATTAATGTCACATTTACCTTTACCAATTTAGAGTAAATTTCCGGGTTTTTTTTCTTTCATTGAATCGAAATTTGCATTTAAATTGTATTATTACTATTTTTGAATATTCTCAGAAAGTAAGCCTGGATTCTTCTTGTAGAATTGAACAAATGAACACAAATTTGATTAAGAACTAGTTTTAAAAAAAATCATACTTCCGAATTTTAATCATTCAATTATTGTTTTAAATAAATTATAATTGCTTTGCGAGGTTACGCATAATTGAACACAAATATCAATAAACTAATTTACTTTAAAATTAAGGACATTATTGTATTTAAAGAAACATACGATAATATTTAAATTATCCAGAAGAATGCATCTGTACAATGTTGATAATATTACTTTGTACTGCTTCTATACCTTGCAATATGGTTGGAACTGAGTAATTAGTTATATATATCTAGCTTCAATTTTATTTCCATATTTTTAGTGTATGTGGTAACCATATGACTTTGGGCTAGCAATTCCAGATTTTCTCTTCATTAACCTCTAGAACTTTTTTTTGGTAATTTGAATTGCATACAATGATAGCTACTTGCCGACCAAATAAATAATAATAATCTTTTTTTCATTTAATTAGGTAAATTAAATGAAGATAAGAAGTGTAGGTAATTCAAATAAGGATAGTAATATACAAGCGAAATAGCACTCAAAGGAAAGAGAAGTGTGGTAGAGGATAATCACAAATTGCTTGATGTTGTAAATTGGAATGAATCATCGTAATTAATCGTTTAAATTGATATTAGTTGGAAGCGACCCATGATCAGAAACCTCTCTGTCGAAAATGTGGAGCTCAGTCCACCCGTTTAGCATAATGCTTTCCCAGACGACAACTTCAGGACCATTGTAACGGTCTCTTTCCGCGATGTTACTGGGATGAAACCGTGTCCCGACCTCTCTCCAAATCAGCTGGCATTGAGAATAACTTGTGGCACTCAAACGACTCTCATCCCTAACATGGACACGACTCTATTGATGAGATGTCCAGTTTTTGTGCTCCTTACACCACTCTAAACGGTGCCTCCGACGGCCAACTTTCAAAGGAGTGCAGCGTTCAAGACGAGAAGACGAATAGGCCACCTTTAGGAAGGCGTCTGGCTACAATAAACCGCCACACTTGTGGCTCTGTAGCTGTACACAGTTGCTGAGCCATGGCGCTTACTGACTGGTATCGGGCTCTTTTCGCCTGCAGGACGATATATCGGTCACCTACTGTAGTTGTTTTCCTAAGGCGGTCACCACCAATCTTTCTAACAGCTGTACCTACGGTTTGGAAGGCTTTCCAAGTGTGCCAAAGGACATTTTTTTTATTCCTAGCTCTTCATCTACACAGGTAAAACTACGCCCCTCCTCCAGTTTTCCTATAATTTTCCACGTCTGAAGTCATCCAAGTGATTTCTTCTAGCCACATTTCAAGAAAGAACTCACTTCCACTTGCACCGAATGTCTTTAATTGCGCCACCGTTCTTCCTTTTATTGTACGCGTTTTGCGTACACTCACGTCGCCCATGATGTTATCTTCCCGACATTTGCTGTGGAAAATACCGCAACCAATGTAACCATCTTGCCTCAACGCCAGAGGGAACTGCTCTCCATCATAACGATATTACTTTTAATAAGCCATCTGGCACTTCTTTGTTTGTTCTTGTACAAGAAAGATGTAATTCGTTTCGGGTCGATTTAATTGGCCAAATTTATAGATGTTTCTTTATTAAATATTTTAAAATTTAGAAAGTTAAAATTTTAGAGTTTTTTAGAAAGGCTACTTGTAGGGATATCTGGTCTCTCCCTTAAAAATCTTGAATCTGTTTTTATTTATTTATTATTACAAACAAAAATATTTTTCAAAATAATAATCCCAGTGCAAACTAGCTTATTATATTCTTTATTAGGATTTATATCACATTAACAATTAGTAAAACTCCAATTTGTTGAATGAAAATTTCTCGAGCTATAACTTTTTCTATAAAAATGAATACAATAATTGGAAATAATTTAATTTTATTTTATTTGAACAACTTTAACATAATAATTATTTTAAGTAACCTCTTCTTAGATGTGTATACCAGTAAAGGTGATTATAAATGTCACACCTGACCACTATTCAAAAATTTATCTGATTTTTGCGTATATTTTTGATATCTGCTTTCACCAGGAACGAACTTAATTTTCAAAACCCCGTCATAATAAATCTCTCCTGAATTTTTTATTGGATTGAAATAAATATATGCGATATATGTCTGATACCTGCTTTCACCACTAATGAACTCAATTTTCAAACATATGTTGTAAAAATTTCCCCCAATTTTTTTTAATTGGATTGAAGTGAAACAAATATAGAAATTAAGTATTTTATTTACTAATCATTTTATGTAATACCTTAAACCATATGTAAACTAGAATCAAGTCTTGACTGAAAATAAATAATATTATACAGAATTTTAAGCTGAGAGGCAGCCTTTCCCCCTCCCCAAGAATTTCAAACTACTTCTTTTTAGTTTGGCTTCTTTCTTGGAATGTTTTGGGGTCAAATGATTTTAATATTGATTTAATATTATCAGCTACCTAAAGGGCTATTGTTTTAGGTAGATCGCTTTTGGCGTACCAAATCACTTTTCAATTTTTTTATCGTTTGCTTCAATTTTAATTACATTTAGCTTAAATATATTCAATTTAATAATTTATCGCTTGCTTAAATTTTTATTCAATTCAATGATTTATCGTTTGTTTTAATTTTAATTACATGTAGCTGATATAATATTCAATTTAATAATTTTTTGTTTCTTTAATTTTAAAATAATAAAAGTTTACAAATTGTCCATTTCTCGATATTTCGTCGTTTACTTTAATTTTTATACTTAACTGAGTAATTTAATAATAATTATAAGAAAAGGTGGTTAAATCTGTTCTTTGCGAACATTTGCATAGAACTTTTTAATTTTAGCTTTTTATTTATAAAATTTTTAAAAAGTTATTGATTATTCCAAAGTTCTTTGAATTCTGTTACAATAGCGTAGCATTATAATCCTTTAAATACATATAACCGAAAAGAAATTATTTTAAATAGAAGTATTAACGTAAAATAGAGAGTCGAAATAAAAATAAACCAGACTTCCTGAGTTAAATATTTAAAATATTTTAGGCCTGAAATTTTTTACAAAAATTAACCATTTATAATATCGAGATCACTTTTAGCTCGTTGATTTTGTATGAAATAAAATATTAAAAGAAAATGCTATTTCAAAGAAAATGCTATTTCAAAGAAAAAACTAAATTTCTTAAAAGACCAAAAATTTGATGACAGAATTTACCCTCCTTTAAAAGAGCTCTTTCAACATCCTAAAAAACACAAAAAATTGAATTGAAACCCGTCATCTATATCTTTATATTTTGTTTTCCTTTTCTGCTAATTGATTAGTTAACCACTTCAACTAAAACGAAGCCTAACAAACATTCTATATTTAGAATAATCGAAATTTATCTTCTTTCGTGCGCAGACAGCATCAATTTCAATTCCCGACGAATATCAATCATCGGGTTCTTGTTACGCTAAATTTCCATTTCTTGACCTTCTAACTCAAAAAAGAATAGAAGGGGGGAACTTTGACAAGAACCTTTCATTCGTATTCTAATCGAAGATGTATCCCTCTCCCCGCAAATCAATCGAATTTTTTGTTGCCAACAGGCAGGAATAAAAAGAAGTGATAAATAAGCGGCTTTTCATTAATTAAAATTCTATCCGTTCTGCTAGATTAGAGGACTATATTCATGAATAATTCGGATAGGGTCATGGATATATTTTGATGCTTTCAGACGGCAGGCTTGCAAGTGGTTTAAGGTTTCGTCCGACTTATTTCCTCCTGTAAATTAATTTTGGGAAGGAATCTTTTAAGTAAAAGAAGTTGAAGGTTGGCGTAAATATATGTGGCTTTCTTTAATGATTCCGAAAGAGGGGTATTTGTTTCATTATATCGGCATTTATTTTACTTATATCTTGTTTTATATGCTTGTTTTTCTCAGGGATTAACATTTTTTAACCTTTTAAGGCTTATGTAAATATGTCGCTATTGGTGACTATTTATTTTCACAAAATATCTTACTTACTATTGAATTTTTTTAAAAAAAAAACGATTTGATTTCATGTAAAGAATATTCTACTATTTATCCTCCTTCTTGCTGTTTTATTTCAAATATGTTCTAGAACAAATTTTCAGAAATTCCATTTAGACTCTAATGAAAAAGAGAATAGTCTTACAGATCTATATTACTAGTAGTTAGACTGTATATACAATATTGTTTCGATTAATCGTTAATGTTGCCTTCAACATTTGAAAAACATGTATTATAATTAGAATTGATTACACAAATCGCAAAAAGTACAAATAAAGAGTAAAGAGCCTTGATTTCTTATGACAGGAAAAGTTCGGTGTCTGATGTTTTTTTATTTCCTGCGCCTTTACCAACCAAACTAAAAGAGCTCTCTCTCTCTCTCTTTTTCTCTGTCTGTATCGCTCTCTCTGTCTGTCTGTCTCAAAATGTGGACGAAGAGGAAGATCAACGTTATTGTTAAATAAATTTAACAACGCAAAATAAGAGCTTCAATTGGATAATTAAAATGAATAATTAAATAACTAAAATGAAATATTTAGTTTGAATTTTTTCCTAATTTATTCTGAAATTTTTCTGTTCTAAGGAACATTACCAAACAAAATACTGCAGTACCTCCCAACAAGAAACACCCAGCGGACCAGATGTTTTGTCCCTTAAATAGAAGTGTTCCTTTATTAGAGATAAATACATATACTATATTCAAGGGACCGGGACCAACAGAATTGTACCGCAAATAGAAATGTCCCTTATTTGGAGTTATACCTTACAGGAGGTACTTCTGTATGTTTTTTTTTTCCTTGCCTCAGATTTACAAAAAAAAATCTGATTTAAAAAAAAAAAAAAAATTATTCGTGTTTATTTAAAAAAAAATGTATATTACAAACTGTAATTTAAAAAATTATAAAATTCCTTAAATGAAAGAGAAATATCTTACATTTTTTTTAAAAATTGATAAGAATTTTTTTTTTAAAATCATCACTTAAGAATTCCTTCCGTAAGCAAAGCAAAAAACTTAAGCAAAACATAAAGCCCTTAAATATACTAATGAAATTCTATTGATTGTATAATAATACAAATTTTAAAATAATCAAAATTAACTTCAATTCTTTTACTTATAAATGCATTACTAAAAATGAAGTTTTGACCGATATAATTTGAGCTTGGAATTATTATAATTATAGTGTTATCTTTCTCATGTATAATAGTCGATAAAAAGTCATTTTTTTTTGCTATTTCTTTTATTTAACAATTATTAGTAATAATTATTACTAATTATTATTAGTAATTATATATTATTACTTATTTCTGATAAGTATATGCTAATTCTGTTTTTCTACGAAATATGTAAAACAATGTTAAAATAAAAACTGCTAATAATTTCACCTTTATTATCTGATATATAATCCCAATATTTTGTACTTGAAAAATATGATCTTTTAAGACAAAAAAAGAAATGCTAAGTTTATAACTAATATTATAAAAACTGCATTTAGTTTCTATTATAAACTGTTTTAATTGTTAATTTTATCATTGCTATTGTTATAAAAAGCAATTTATAATATTAGCAACTAATATTATAAACTGCTAATATAATCAAAGTTAATTTTTCTTTAAATGTATTTCTGTTGAGATTTTGTTTGTACTAGAAATTTCCAGAAAAGCACTTCATTCATCTGAAGATTAACTTGCGCTCAAAAATACTTCAAATGTTTTCCAAACGTTAGAAATCAATAAAATAAAAAAATATATATCTTCAGCTTTCAAATTATTTTCCGAATCATTAACATTCTGTGATATTTTCTATCTCAAGTTGTTTTGTTCTCAAAGCTTCCAACCGGCTGAAATACCAGAAAAGATCGGAACGGATAAAAAAAAGACTGCAATTATTTCCGAAGAAATGCCGCCAAACTGTGACAAGAAATCATAAATCAAAATTATTGTTGATAAATGAAAAAGAACTACAACGCCTCTGATTTCGGCTCGGTTTTGGGGAAGAGAATGCCGATTACCGCCAAGATAAACATTTTCTCTTATCGTCCTTTGACAAGCTGCTTGGAGTTGTTGCAATTGTAGCCCAACATGCGAGCACGCGGATATTGACAACGGCGACTGCGATCTTTCCGGAACTTGTTTCATTAGTAATTCTTCATTTAGTTGGCAAGATGCGACTATTTTCTCCTTCCGCAAATCATTAGTTGACATCCGCCAACGCTCTTTCACTGTGCTAATATATCTTAATTAATGCTTACGCCTTAGGAGTTAATATAGTTTTCATGCTGAATTATGCATTCCGATTACCACTAATGTACCGTTCCGCTAACAATTCTCTCACTGACTTCCGGCTCTAAAAAAATCACTTAATGTAGTTCACGAACTCGCCACGTATTTGCAAAGAAGGGTTCATCAAAGGTTCAAAAGCTCAATGAAATCAGTTTATAACATATGCAAAAATAGCTAAGATCATATGTTTTACTATTATTATTATTCTTGTTTTGCGTTATGGAGACTAAAGCATGATATTTCCATAACGGTGAATCGTATATCACCTGTTAAAAGAATAAAATAAGCATTTTACTTAAAATGGTTCATGAATTCGACTCGAAATTGCAATAATTCGAGATAGAAGCCAACGTTTTTATATGGTGGCAAAATTTATTTTAAAAAAATATTGAAATATTAGTTAAACTGGTCGCAAATATCTAAATATTGCATTGTTAGGCAAGTAAGAATGGTTCCCAAAATTTCAGAGCTCTAGCTTGATGGGAAGTTGGTTAAGTTAACGATAGAAAATTTGATGACACACTGATACACACACAGATAGACACCAAGTGAAATACATAAAAGCGTTAAAACTAACTAAAATCAATTAATTCATCCGGTAAATTAAATGGTTGCAGTGCAGTTTAACCCAACCACCGTAGGCGACAAGAATTATTTAGCAATATTTTGAAAAATGTAGCTACCCTGGTCCGTTGTATGGACTTAACGTTCAGCCAAAAAAAATCGCCAAGTTTGGTGCCAATTTTTGAAGTCGCGACAAGTGGTTGGGCTAAACTGCATTATTAAAGAAAATATTAGTTAAAACTTGTCGCAAATGTCTAAATATTGCATTGTTAGGAGAGTAAGAACAATTCCCAAAGCATGAAACAACATGAAATTCCCGTAAAGGTGAATTGTATTTCACCTGTTAAAAGAATAAAGTAAGCATTTAATTTACAATGGTAGATGAGAGTGACTTGTAATCTCAAAAAAAATTCAGTTAGTGTTATATGCACAAATTCTAATGTCAACGTTAGTTTTATTTTAATTATTTCATATTATAGACATACTAAAAACATTATATTTCTGTAACGGTGAACTGTACTTCACCTATTAAAAAAAAAAATTATAAAGCATTTTACTTACAATTGAACATGAACTCGATTTGTAATTGCAAAAAAGGTTTAGTTTAAGTTAAGTACAAAAATAACTTAAGGAGAATGATATGGTTTTTATTAAAAATTATGTTATACTCTAGAGAATTAAGAAAAAAAAAAGCATTAAAGTCCCGCAACGACGAATTGTACCTCGCCTGTCGAAAGATATGCATTTTTGAATTTTAAATGAGTTTTATTTTTATTTCTTAATTTTTTTTTTACTAAATGGATTGTGGAACTGACGAAGTAACTAAATAAGCATCTGCGTCGCTTTATGTATTTTTCATTTATTTTATTTACAGTTATCGCATATGCATTATGCCGCTTTGGTGTGCTTCCTGCTAAATAGCTCATAAAAAATGATAGTTAAATTTTTTGATCTTTTATGGACTTTTTATTTACAAAACTTTATTCTTAAGCATAATATTTTTTGAGCTTCTTTTTTATGAACTAACTGAAATGATACAACTTCTTTTTTACTGCATTTTTTTTATTTTTTTGTAAATGACTCATTAAAAAGTAAATGATGAATGCAGTGTATTTTCTAATGCGAATGGAACACATGCAGAAATTAATAGCATCTTAAATTTTTATGTGGCTTGTCAGTTTCTTGCATCATGTAGATAATTCAAAATTTAGCTGAATTTTTTCATTACATTTGTGGTGATTTATTTTATAGAATTAGTTTCTTGAATAAAATAATTTTCCTTGATTTTCTTAATTTATAGCGTGTTATTTTTTGTGCAATTTTTAGAATATAAATATTTTCGTCTCTTTTTAAATTATTTAGCTATGACTGAGAAGAAAAATTATCTGGATCAGTATATTTTCGGATTTTTGATTCAGCATACCGATTATTTTCCATGGTTTGCGAAATATTTATATTTATAGAAGTTTAATGCATCGGAAGAAATTTAAAATCATTGGATTGTTTGAAAGTACGTGCTTTCGTCATTATCTTTTAAGCTCGCGCTTAAATAAAAATATAAATAAATAAAACTGGCCCCATTTTCGTGTTCGAGTATTCCCCAATGGTAAAACAATAACCTCTCTTTAATTTAAACTTTCAGCCCATTCTATAATACGGCACCGATCGAGCCGCTTCGAATTTTTTTTTTGAGTGGATTTGGGGAATTTGTTGATCCTGACTCGCCAGGTTACGACAGAGCGCCCTCTGCATTTTCGCCCAGTATTTATCTAACTTTCAGTTTTCATTTCAGTTCTCACGTAACTTTCGACTTTCATTCGTTATATATCACGTTTGAGCAATTTTAAAACTCTATGTATAGTATTGAATTGTGAACGATGCAACTATCCTGTATGAAGTAAAGTAAAATGTTCTCGAAGCGTAGAATGTGTTTTTAAAACTAGAGTAGTTCGTCAATTTTTATATTAACCATCATTGTATTGTATTAGTTTTCTTTTGTGTTGCATTTTTATCAATAGAAGAATGTTCAATTAAATGATAAGAATATTCAAAAAATTTGTATTTGTTTTTGAAGTTGCCAGAATGATGAAATATTTTGTCGGATATTTATATCATCTACACAGGTTCAGAATGTGCGTGTAACACATTAAATACGTATTTTAATAATTTAAATTTTTACGTAGAGTGATTTATCGAAGGTTGAAGGTGAGGAATATTACGGAGTACTTTCTGTAAAAATGGATCATCTCATCGTTAATATTGAGTTTTAAAAAAACTTAAAGAGAGAGTTCCATAATTAACAGGTTAAAGATTACTTACTATAATACATATACTCGTTTATCATGTTGCTTCTTTGAATTTTAGAGACTTTCTTTAATGCACTAATTTATACATAAATTTAAAGACAGATAAAATTAGATATATAGATAAAATTTAAAGAAAAAAGGGAGAGATGCAAGTAATTATGAATAGCATATTAAAATATACTCCCCGTATTTGTAGGAAGTCAAATAGGAATGTTTTTCTCTTTCAGAAAAAATATTCAAGTTTCTGTACCCTAACATTAAGTAAGGACGGTTTGAAAATGAAAAAAAAATAACTAATTTTTAAGTAATTTAAAATAATTTTTGATATATTTGTGATATATCCCCCCATCCTAAGGTACTTAGGATTTAATATATCGAATATCACTAAATAATTAGTCAATAAAATAGTCCCACAAGGAAATCTTTAAACTATGTTTATTCTGCCGTAGAATAATCAAAAATAAATGCTTTGAATGGGGAACGTAAACTAATTCGCGCCCTCTACCAGAGATAATAATTGAAAATTCTACTTATCTTAATAATTACAAGAGTGCATCCGAGTCAGAAACAATATGAGTTCAGTGTAAGCTATCCGATGATCATTTAATTTCTTTTTTGCGCCAAATTCTTTGCACTGTTTTCTCGTTAACCTTCTCTATCCTCTAAGCAATTTAACACATGAACACTCTTTTTATCTGATCAACTTGTATTCTCTACATTTCTGTACATTTTGCAATGTTGCTTTAAATAAGTCATGTTTTATTCACAAGGCAAAGTTCTCAGATCAATTAATGTCATAAAGAAGCCCAAAAAGTTAGTTGAGGGGGAAACATGCGAGATCCCGTTACATATTTTTAGTAGTTGAAAGTAAACTTCTAAAACCCACACATGACGTTTGTCTTCTTGGATCTGAAACTCACTTTTCTGCAGTAAATGTCAATAATATTCCAAGCTAAGAAGAGAATTTTAAAAATTTAATGTTAAAAACCATTATTAAGAGTTGTTATTTTGAAGCCTGATTATATACGAGCATCATCTACTAAATACGATATCGCCACTGTTGTTTACGCACTTGCTGTTTTTATAACATATATAAGCTTTTTAAAAATGTAATTTAATAAAAAAAAAATAGATATTGAAGAAAATGTATTAATTTTAAATAAGTTTAGAAAAAGTTTCTTTAGTGAAACGTTACATTAATTTTGACTGTTATGTACTATACTACTTTATGTTACTTCATTATTCGTTTTCCTTTCATAAGCATCAGGAATAGATTTAAAAATCCTTGAAATTGAATCTAAACCTCGCTGAATATATTCTAGGCGCCAAACTAATGCAAAATTAATGAATTTTGCGACGTGCTTACTGACTTCAATTTTTAGCACAGTTCTAGAGCATCAATGGCGCCTCCAATGAATGAGTCTAGTCCGTAATCAAAAGGGCTTGAATCAACGCAGATGTGTAATCTATTAAGTGAATTAAGAATGAAATAATAGCTTTTTTTCAATTTTTTTTAATTATTGAGAGGTAGAAGATTTCTCGAATTTTGTTTGTGATGCTGATGGGAATAAATAAATGCGCAAAGATTTATTTTATTTTCATTTCACGGAAACAATAGTTACATTTCTCTTAAGGTATAATAATTTATCGTTAGCTATAATTTTAATCCTGAACAAAATAGCATTGCTCCCTTGGATCATTTATTGCCTACTTTGGCATTTCATTGTTTGCTATTATGTTAATATTTGAATATGAATTTGTTTTTATCGCGTAATCGCATACTTTGATTCATTTTGTTTTTAAAAGTTGACATCATTTATATCACAGAAGTTCATGTGACTACAATACTGGTGAGTTTGGCTTTCAGAATAAAAATTTACCAATTTATTTAATTATTTATAAATGGACTGTTTAGTGAAATTGAAAGCCGTGATTTTCGAACTTTTAGATAATAGCTACAAATGCTTGAAAATGCCGAAAAAGATAAATATGCTGGAATTCTGAAATATGACTCATTAGCTTACAGAATAAACCACATTGGTTCTATTTTTACAACAGAAGCACTAGCCATATGCCAGGCTTTAGATAATGTAACTAAACTAAACATAAATATGTTAATTTTGTCTGTGCTATCTTCACTTCAAAATTACAGTATTCAATCGTCAGAAGTCATTCACAGATTAGCTTGCGAGATATTTATTTAATCGCATTTTCACAATCAGACAAAATTACTTTGGATTCCAGAAGTTTTTTTTTTTTTTTTTTTTTGAATGAATAAGCATACAATCCCGTAAGATCGTTTACTGAGACCAATGTTTACATTGAAGATTGGACTCCGAATGTAGACATCAACCCCGGTATTTTCAGAAAAAAAATAAAAGGGACCAAAAAATTTTATTCAAGCAAATATTTCGAATTCCCGACTACATATATACTATCTTAATGGACAAAAAAAAAAAAAGGAGAAAACATTTAGCCCTAGAATCTAGCAAAATAACCATAAATCCAGGGCTTTGTACAAATTCAGTCTACTTGATAATGCTATATATAGTATCTGTAACCGTATGAACAAGTTGGAACATATTTTGATCAGCGGCAAATACATATATCCCGTAGAAATCATCTCTGAAATTTACTCAATATAGATCCACAATGTAATATCTTTTACAGGGAACTTTTGGCCAAAGGAATAGCTAATAAATGAGTGTTTATGTTGAGCCGGAAGATGAGATTCTTTGATATCTATTAAATTAAAAAGAATACTTTCAAGGAGATAATAGCCTTTGTTGCTCTATATCCCATAAAACCAAACAATCAGTCAATAAAGTGACTACAAAATGGCGATGGAATATAATAAAGTGAGATTCTTTTAAATAATGAATTTACTTTAGTCCCTTTAAGCTTATCATTCAAGACAGCGTTATTTTTGGGGGTTAATTAATAAAGCGAAATAGACATCTCTTTAAAATTCAAGATATTGTAAAGAATTCATACCTTTTACATCCCCTGCTGCTATATTGAGTATTCAGTGAATTACATATCACAAAAATTGTGAAATTTATTTTTAAGAAAATTGCAATAACTGTGAAACTATTAAAGACATAGCTATAAACCTGATTTCGGTACGCAAAACATGATCTGACGTTATGTAACAAGAAAATTGTTATTTTACTTGTATTTATAAGTAAAATAACATTTTTAAATCAAGCTTTTACTGAAAGATGTGCTAATATAAAAATAATTTTAAAATTTAAAGTAGTATAGAATTTATGTAAATTTAAAGCGCTGAATTATGTAACCTAGGTTATTACATGTTAACTAAAAATTATAGATACTTTATGAGAGTTGATAAAAGTATTAACGCCGCAAAAGCTTTTATAATTAATGTATCATTTTGCATTTTAAAAAAATTAAATTGTGATTTTTAGCATCTTGAAATTAAAGCTAATTTAAATACGTGGTTTTTTTTTATTATTATTTATTTATCTTTCTTTTTGCCTGGAAATTTAAAAAAAACAATTACTTGAGCTAAACGTATGTGCAAAATTCCAGCTCAAGTGTACTTTTTACAAATAAAAATTTTACAGGTGGCAAAAATAATTAATTGAAAAATTAATGTTGAATTCGGTTTTAAATATTGTATGTATATAAAAGACGAATTCAGAGTGTTTAACAGCAAATTTTATTTCTTCAAATGTCTGACACTCTCAAAGAAAATGAACTGCCCTTGTTTTTAAACATGCGGCCGAGGTAGCCGAGTGGCCATAGCCATGAACTCGTGGATGGTGTTAGCTCTCGAGTCGTGGGTTCTTCGAGTCCCTATGCCTCTAAAAGGGCTGATGCACTTTAAATCTGTCGAAAATCACAATCTCCCCATTGGTGAAGTTTAAAAGTTTGTAGAATGAGGTGTCATCTCACGTGCCGCCCTTGTCATTTGACCGAGACTTAAAATTGTGACATCCGTAGCCAATGGGTCTCGTGTTGCTTCTAAGCTCGACGGTAATAAGTAATCAATCAATTTTTACACCTCCATAACGTAGGAAATTCTTAAGTACTATTTTATGAAATTTGAAATGTTGAATTATTTTATATTGAGAAATTAGTTGTGAAAAAATGGTATGTGTAACGAGTAAACCCTTTTAAGATAGGTTATTTAATTAACCTATTAACATGATAAATGTGGTTTTTGAGCTGTTATCAAAGATATTATTTTTATCCAGCTGAGGTGGTAGTGAAAATTATTAAAAGTGATCTTTTTCTATGATTAACTAACTATAGTTATGATACAGTGTTTATATACGAGTATATAATACGTTTCATCTTTAAGAGGAAATATAAAATATATGCTTTTGTAACTTTTTCTCTCATTCTCTGGTCTTCCCTTTTTTCTTAAAGTGCTTTCTTTGAATAAAAAAAGGTTTTTTTTTAACTTTTTGACATCACCTGTCACATTTATTTCATTACGAAATATATAACTATCTGTGTTGAACTCTCCTACATTATCTCTTTTGACCTTTTTGTACTATCGAATGACACATTCCTATTTACGACGATGATCACATAGTCCATAGAGTAAACTCTTTAATATAAAAACTATTTTTTTTATAATCATTTTCTTTAAACCTAAATTGGAGAATGTGTTTTTATCGCTGTGTTTAAAAATGCTGATCAATAGATGTACATCAAATTTTAAATTTCAAATAAATTTCTTTTTTTTTTTTTTTTTTAATTTAAACCTAAAATTTTTTTTTTTTTTCGATTTGAAGGCAGATTGTACAATGAGATCATTTCCGCTGTTTTTATGACAACTGAAATTATATAAATTTATAAATCATTACACGAGCTAAAAAGAGGGCAAAAAAGCTTCTATACAATAATAATAAGTATGTATAATATACATATTTCTTATTCTTATAAATATAATTTATTGCTACATAGAGTATCAAAAAGTTGCCTGAAAAGAAATTATTATCCTCATAGTGAAATAAAAGGTCGTTGATCAAGATAATGACTTTAGTATGTCCGCATTTCTTTGTAGAATAAATAAATGGTGAAACTTCCTTTTAATTTACAAGTTTGTTCAGTTTTAAACCTTTTTTTTTTTATTTCGTGAAATGAAGTTTCAGTGTTATCCCTAAATTATGCAAAATTTCCGGTATTAGTTATATAACACACAGGTACTAATGGCATCTAGTGTCTTAGGTCATGATTGTTTAAGACCTAAGGTCTATCGTGCATTTTGATTTCGTTAACGTAATGTAATCCAATGGAATTTCTACTGGCGTTCTCAAATGTAGACTATTTGATCTATTTCAATGCAAAAACGTGCATCCGAAAGAGCAAAAAAATAATGAAAGCTTTTAAGCAATTTCTTTCCGATTTTCGAAAATATATATTAAAATAATTTTAAAGACTGGAAAACCCACAAACGAATCATTAAAATAGACATAAAAATATTTTGAAAATCATAAAAAAATATGTAATTCCGCGAAAACTTTCCTAGTTTTTTCTCTCTTGGAATGCAATTTTTTAAAAAAATAAATAGTCGACATTTGAGGACTAAAGAAGAAAGTCCATAGGATTAAAATTGTGTTCACAAAAAACAAAATGGCTGGTAGACGGGAGCCTTAATTGCTGAATTAGTGAGATCTTTTTATTTTTTTACACACACACACACATATATATGTTATATATATCAGAAGACAGGGGCTGTCCATTCCCTTCCCCCCTGGATAAGTCACTGGTAATAAATACCCCTTATAATTTTACATAACTGGAATCGCGATTCAAATTAAACATTTCCAAGCACGAAACTCGTGCCTTTTACTGTTAGAACTGCCAACAAGTAGATAATATACATTACCATCTTTTATCCGAATTATTACCGCTCGAAAAAATAGCGTTCTGCTCAAAAGTTATGGGCGAAATGTCTAAATAATTAACAATAATAATGGTATTTCATATTTAAATGCTACATTTAATTTGTGACATTGGGCTATTCGCGGTTTCTCCTCACTAACCTTAGGGACTTTTAATTTAGATTGATTGCTTTTGCTAAACAACCTTTGCCCAACCAAAAAGGAAACGTGATTATGTAGATAGAAAGCAGGTAGAAATGAAGTGAAGCGGGAGAGTTAGGAAATATATAAACTCCGACTGAAAGTCGCGATAGAGAGGCTGAAGGAGAAGTGGAAAGAGACTGAAGGAGAAGGAAAGAGAGGCTAAATGAGGAGTTGAAAAGAGAGGTTGAAATAGGCGTTTGGATTAAAGGTGTAGTTATTCCAGAGGGCTACATTGGTTCCAGAGTCTGAGTTGCAGTCGAAGAAGGCTTAGTGGTAAAAGTCTGTTAGATTACTATTGATGGGTTGAATTAGGTTAAGCAGAATCCTTCCCCGGAAGAGCATAAATAATTGTTATTATATTAATTAGAAGTTAATGAATTTCGTAAATATTGTTCTAGTGTCTCTTTGATTGACTTTTTGTGTCTTAGTGTTTAATCATTGAATCTAGCTATGGCACAAGAGGCAGTCCGGAACGAGCAGGCGTTACAAATTTTAAAAAACTCTGTTCTAACTTCCACACTACGCCAACGGGAGGTATTTGGGCCCTGACAGATTTAACGTGCTTTAAACTAGCTATACGGCGGGTCTTTAGTGGCATAAAGACTCGAAACTACGTCTCGACGAAAACCATCAGCCACGTGTCCGCTGCCTTGACCACTAGATTATCACGGCCGCTAAAGTTTAGTTTAGTTTTTATTAACGTCGCACTAGAAGCAACACGAGGGCTATTGGCGACGGACCTCGTAATTTTGAACCACGGTCAAATGACGAGGATTACACTTGAGCTGGTACCCCCTCTCCTAACATCCACACCACGCCAACGGGAGGACTTAAGGCCTCGAACATATTTAACGTGCATCAGCCCCGGCTACACGGCGGGTCTTTGGCGGCCAAGGATCAAACTCGCGATTGAACGAAAACCGCCGGCCGCTAGTCCACGACCTTGACCACTAGGCTACCGCGGCCGCTAAAAGGATTTGATTCTTAAAAACTAAATATCTCTTTTTGAAATAAAAACAAATTTTTAATTCCAAATCGAGATTTACTAGGAAGCAATTTTAAATACTTTATTTATTGTATAAAGAGAAGTAAGCATACAAAATAATTACATGCATAAAAAATGTATAATGTGACGTATATAAAATATTAACATTTATCGAAAAAATATTAACAAATTAACTCTAAATTCTGCAATTCTGCTTTTTTTAAGAACTTCACTACAAAAAGAGACAAAAGCGAACATTTGAGTATATTTATTTTGAAATGCAAGATGAAGAATAAACGAGAGTGTTTGTTCCCGTTCAAAGGATTTATACTAAGAGCAATCGTGAAAAAGAAATATAAATCCATTAATTCTTAAGATAATGATATATTTATGCAATTCTAAAAATTAAAAATAGGGTTAATTGTTTCGAAGAATAACCCTGATCAATTTCATTGAGCCATAAAAGAAACCAGGAAGTGTTTCGTAGACTGTTATGATTCTTATAATAAGTACAATAAAATAACTTAATAATAGTAATAATGAAAGAGATAAAAAAGTGTGTGTGGTGTTAAAAATCATTAAGTTTCTTTATTATGTTTGAGTTGGTTTTTCTTAATTGAAAATGTAAAAATTGCCTTAACTGATCTGAATCACCACTGTCTACTTCCCTTTTTTTTTCATCCTTCTTTTTGGTAACGAGTTATTTTTTTAAATTATTCATGTTCATTAAATTTTTTAACTTGCAAGTGACCTAGATTTCAAAATTTTCTCAAATGAAAAAGTCTGAAAATATTACGGATGGAAAATAAAACGCTTGTATCCTTATGTCACGAAAGTTTGATTTTGCACTAATCCACTCTCAAGCTTTTGGCTTTGTATGCGTTAAATGTCACTATTGTTTATAAAAATTCAACAAATGGATACATTTTCGAAAAATTAAAAAGAGTAAATTGAGAAAACTTTTTTTTACTATATTTAGACATATGAATCTTGACTGAAAAGTAATGCTTCCATGCCCATAACTTTTTTTGTTTACGACCCGATTTTTTCAAATTTTGTTGTACCTGAATTTACATGTGTCCCCATGTTATGCATTATTCATTTTTCGAAATAGTCTTTTTTCTTTTCCACGCAATTGTGCCATAGCGAAACTAGTCAGCAAAACCCGTCGGAGAAGTATTCCGGTGGTTGTTGTCGATTTTAGTCTTTAATGGAAGAAACTTTCACCTCGTCGTCGGAAAGAAAGGGATATTTGATATTCCTAAAAATGATCTTTCATTTTTGAGGAGAAGTGAAATTAGTAAAGTTGAGTGCTATTACGCCTCACTGCTTCAACCTCTTCCCCTCCCCTCCATGTGGGTCACTGTCTTCTTCAGTTCTAAAAACACCAGCGACACCTGGAAACAAAGACAGTCAATAAATTACATATATGACACATATAGCTTTCAGGTGTAACAGAAATGTAAAAATCAAGTCACAAATCAAAAAGTTATGGGTCTGAAGGCATCACTTTTTTATCAATCATATTTCAAATCGGATTAAAAGAGGTGCTGCTACCTTTTTAATATTTTATATAATGAATTTTATTTCTAATATGGAGGTGCGGTATTCTGGTTGGAGAAATAATAGTCGCTTGAATCTCATAAAATGAGTCGATATTTTGGATCTCGTAATTTTTTCTAATGACTGTTGTTTGGCAATATATGACGCATATTTAAACTTTCGAAACTAAAAGTATTTGTGTTAGCGTGGCGCAGTTGCAGAGACCTCGAGTGTCGCCCTCGTCATCTGAACTTGATTCAGAACTACGAGGCTTATTGTCTGTCTTAATAGGACTTAAGCCAGACAGAAATAGGCTTCAATAAACGCTCAGCAAGCTAGCTCCTAAAACTACATTCAATGAGTTTGTTATTTTATATTAAAAAGCAGATAAAATAAGTGACAGAACAATACGTAAGAAAGAAACAATCTCTAAATAATATCTTCACAAAAATGGCGCATTCTGAGAACACTTTAACTGAGTCACGGTAAAGAATGAAAGTTAAACGTCTTCACACATACTTAAATTTGTAACTATTTAAAGGAGGTGACATTTTTGGACCAGTGGAGCATGTTTAACTACAAAAATTAAGTTCTTCCTTATTTGTTAAAATTTATTACAGAAAAGAACTGCTGCACAACAAATTTTCATATTACTCATAAAATCATGTACTTTGCATTTAATTTGCATACTTCAAGAACAAAGCTATAAGAAGTGTGTCCTTAAAAAAGTTACAAACTTTTTAAGCAATTGTATTAATACAGAACAAGCCGGCTTCTTTGACGACTGATCGACCCCTAACAAGAACGAATTAAATCCTTCCTTTTTTTTTAATATAAATTTACTGTATTGTCCTATCTTCGAGCGTATAGAAGTCGAGCTAGAATGAATTTTTATGAGGTCCTTTTTGTAAGGCATTAACCTAGAAAATTCAAACGTCACTTTAACATTCACGCCAATTTACAATGTCGCCAAAACTAAATCGCTAATTGCTTCTTTGAATAAGCGTAGGAAGAAGACTGTGAAAGAAGCAATCGACTTCAATGCTTGAAAAGTTTCCTTTTCTATAGGGCTTACAACATCCTACGCTTGTGATCATCATTCGACACGTGTAATGTCCAGACTCCGGATTTGGCTCTGATGCATCATCATCTTTTAATTGATGAAACGGAGACGTGGAGATAGATCCTTGCTTTTAAATCCCGATCATTTCTTTGTATTAAAGAAATACGTATTTACCAAGGCATATTGAATTTTATGCTACAATAACCGCTCTTTAATCCGGCATGCAATGGTTTGACACATTCTATAATCCGGCACCGATCGAGCTGTTCACTTTCGGAGTTTTTCGTGTGGATTCGGGAGTTTGTTGCCCTTGACAACTGATCACGACTCGGAACTAATCACATCCTCCCCCCCGGTGTTTACCATATTTGCTAGTTTTTATTTCAGTTCAATGTACCTTGTTTTCCATTGGGTTACATACCACCTTTGCTCAATATATTGCACAATCAAATGTTCTCGAAGACCAGGCGGTATTCTTCAAGTACTAATAAAACAAATAAGAGTGACCATGTGACTAGAGTAGCTAGCCTTGTCTTGTTTTAACCATCTTTGTACTGTATTAATTTTCTTTTATGTTGTGTTTTTTTTTATCAATGCAAGAATATTCAATTAAATTAATTTTGTTGTCGCCAGAATGACTAAATACTTTGTCGGAAGCAAACAATTTCAACATGCAGTATCATGAGCACTGTGTTTTAGGATAGTCAAGGTGATTTTTGCCTCGAGATGTTTTTAATTCCGAAACATATTATGACACTTTAACTATCTGCGCCGTGCAATTCGAAACAAAAGGCTTGACAGGTTCAGAAAAAAGATTGTTTTGCTTTTACAATGACTGTCCGCACATGGTTCGCTTAACCCGAGATCCCATCGCCTCATATGGCTGGGAATAACATGATCCCTCTCAGTATAGCCCTGATCTGGTGCTCAAAATCTATCCCTTGTTCCTCTACTTGGACAAAAATTTAGGCGGTCAGTGCTGTAACGACAAGATGATGATGATATCCAAACGGTCGTGGTTCAGAAGTTAGACCATCAGACAGCTGATTTTTGTGTGGACCGAATATCTTCAGGCTTCCGTCTACCCGCCATTTTGATTTTGTGGACGTAATGTTAATCCTATGGGAGGAATTTCGACTTTAATTCTCACATCTTTACTATTTGATCTATTTGAATGCAATAAAGTGCATCTGAAAGAGCAAAATATAACGAATGCTTCTGTGGAATTACTTTTTTCCTCAGATTCTTAAAAATATTTTTGAAATCCGAAAGATTCGCAAACTAATACAGGTAAAAATATTTTTTAAAAATCTGAAGAAAAAAGTAATTCCACGGAAGCATTCATTATTTTTTGATCTTTCAGATGTATTCAACTGCATTCAAACTGGTCAAATAGTAAAGATGTGAGAATTAAAGTCGAAATTCCTCCCATAGGATTAACATTACTTCCACGAAATCAAAATGTCGTGTAGATTGGAGCCTTAATATTGGAGGTAATTGTGCTTTATAGTAGATTAAGGCAAACAGGCTTTCTTATATAAAAAACAAAATAGTAGAAAACATTGATCATGTTTGTTTAAATATCAAAATGGGTATTTACTTAAGAAACTCGCACATATATATTTTTCTTTTAAGTATATTTCACAGCTTAGCCAATTTAAAGGCGCCTAAAACTATAAATATTAGCATACCAGACAGTCTAGATATTTGTTCTTTTTTATATTTTCAAGCTAAATAAAGCCACCAGTATACTGAGATGCATTTATATTCAAAATCTGAATAGATATCGTGCTCCAACTGTTTATAAATATGATGTCGCTGAAGAAATTTATCAGGAGATAATCACTCCGTACTCGATGAGTGACTGATATGACTTCCGTAAAAATTTATATAATAAATAAACAACACATACATCATTCATATAAATATTCATATATTTACAATGTATTCAACACCTTCTAAACAATAAATCTATCGATTTCTTATTACTAGTATGAAAAATTTGTCATCGCCGCTAATTGATAATTGGACAATTTATTTAACATCTGTTATCTGTAAATTATATTTACAGATAGAAGAAAAAAAAATTTCAATGTTATTGATTCTAATAGGCGATAAATGATTGAAATGTGTATATTGTTATAATTTAGATGTTTCATCGTTCAAGCAATGAGGAAACAGAAAATTCAAAAAGATTATTTCCGGGCTTATTTAAAAGTAAAATTAGACTGCATGTCATTACACTCAAATTTTATAATTAAATAAAAAAAAAATTGCTCCAGGTTATGGCAATGTTTTTATCAAATTGTAAAAAGTCGAAAAAAAAACATTTTAATTGCTGTAAATTTTTTTGAATAAATAAATAAAATGATGATAAATTATTTAAGATCTCAATATGTAGATTTAATAAAATGTGAAAGCATTGGTTCATAATCTAACGAAAAAACTTACTTGAAATTAAAATTTATTTTAGTTTATGATTGTTTGGAAGTATTAAAATTTATTGAATGAACCTAGAATGTGTGCATTTAATTTTATGCGAGATCAATTGTAAGATTTGAATTTAAAGTTTTTCTAACAAATATTCTTTATTGTGGCTAAAATTTTTATTTGAAATAGTTTAAAATGATAGACATATTCAAATTTCTTTTATAAACAAGCCTTATATAGTACGTAGATTTACCATAAATAAATTTAAGAAGAAATATTATTGAGAAAAAAATCACAATGAAATCAATTACACTTATATTAAGAAATTACCACAAATATACATTAGTATATAATTTTTGTCCTATTTAATCTTCATATGGTTCTTCATCTGGTTAGAATGAAAGTTTATTACTAAATATCAAAATCCTATTTTTTTTTTTTTTTTAAAAAATAATTCGAAAAATATAGTAAACCTTATTGTCAGTAAAAATATGAAAGAAATACTGTAAGTTTCGTTGTATTACTTTTTTTTAATTATAAGGACAATAAGTTAGTTAACTTTTGTTTAATATTACCTACATATTTTTGGAATTCAAATTTCTCTCTCTGTCAACTAAATCAAACACTTTTTATACTAACTGCGAGTAAAAAAATTAATAGAAGCGAGAAGAAATTACTTTAAACATAAGCACAATGAATTGAAGCAGTTCATAATAACCAAATAGTCCACCTAAAAATCATTTAAAGATATATTTGTACTTGCAGCATCCATTACTTAAGAACTAACGAAAACAGAATTTGAGTAGACGTCATTTTCGAAATTTTATTATTTTTTATTCGATAATTTATATCAAAACTTTCCTCTTTCCTTCCTACTGTGATATATTCAATTTTTAAAAACAAACGATTTATACTTAATGTGATACTTTTTTTAAAATATTATCTATTCAACTTTTAAAAGCAAACGATTTAAACTTAAAGTGATACTTTTTTCAATATTCTTTATTAAGATACATTTTTTTAAATGTTTAAGTTGTTACAAAGAAATAAAATTATGCTATTGGCAACACCAGATCATATTTTTGTTTTTTCGAAAATTTACTGGCAACGAACATAAAAATAGAATTGAGTTTGGCTCAAAGATGTAAAGACGAACGTTGATAAATTGTGCTTGTGGAAATTGTGTGTATAATTTATGTTTGAAAAGATGTGCGCAAATAAAAGTGATGTCCTGAAAACAAGTCATCTTTATTAATAGTCTGCAATACAGTACACTGCGAACATTGGATATTTTATTTCCCTTTAATTTTTGAAATATATTAAACGTTCGCCATGACTGCAAAAAACACTGTAAAAAAAATTGCGTCGTATTTTATGAAAATAAAGCGTCTGAAACAGTCTTTTCTCCACAGCGGAAATAAATTAACAGTAGGCACATTGTAATAAACTTACCTCCTCTCTCCCTCAGCAGGCAGCGTTAAACCGTAAATTCTTCTCCAGAAAATTCATTATCACATATATTTCATGATAGAAGATTAATTGCCAGGTACATTTCGAAAAGCCTGTCATTTGGTAAAATTATATCGAAGGGGGATAGTAAAGACGTAAATTTTATAAGGAGATGTCAGGGTTTTAAATATAGTAGTTTGTGGCGACTTGTTTGACCTTTGAACCACAATTTTCTCTGCGATATTCCCGTTCATAATGATAATGTCAGTTCAAAAGAATGAGAAAAAGGAAAAAGTTCATTATCTTTTTTCATTTCGGGCAACATTTGGGTGTTGTCGGGTTCAGAGTATACTTGCCACTTAAAATGTCATTACAGTGTTGAAAGCTAAAAAAAGAAGAGGTTGATTAAAAAAAATGTTTTGTATTTCGTACGATTTTTTTTTATTTACAAGTAAGTACAGATGTGAAAGAACTTAAGCTTCTTAAAGGATTAACTTGGTTCGTGGCTTAGAATTATTCATGAAAATTATTATTATTATTTGTTTTTTTGTTTCGGTTTTTATTCTTTCTTCGAATTCAATTTGGAGAGTTGTTTAGAAATTAAATTTCCATCACGTAGATACGAAGGATGTAACTAAAATGTTTAGTTTTGTTCTCAGAATGTTGATGAGGAACATAAACCATTTCGGAAAGGGTGTCTTCCTATCATTTTAGGCCCATTGCGTTTTAATTATTCATATATGAATTCGGATGGAATGAGATGTGTTATTCTTAATGATGGGTCATTACAAAGATTACAGTAATAAACGATTTGCTTATTGAATTTTATTACATAAATAGTTTTGAATGATCAAGGAGACATTTATGAAATCGTAGTACATGGTTTTGAAACACCAAATACAAAACAATGCATAATTTATTAGTTAGACACATATTTGAAACTATTCATTCGAATGCCCGAAAACGGTTTTTGAGACTATAAACCTAAAAGTTTGAAATTAAGATTATAAAAGTTATGTAACAGAGCTCTCTCTCACTCTTATTTTCCTTCAACTAATCTAATGGGTATTTCTACGTTGTTGCTTGATTTGAGTTTCGACTTGTGAATTATGTAAATGGCATAGGACATTTTGTGAATTGTGTAAAGCCATTTTGTTAATTACATAAATGACCTTGGACGACTTGTGAATTCCCGAAAATGGCTTGGGACGACTTGTGAATCGTCGAAAATGGCTTGGAACCATTTGTGAATTGTGTCAAGCCATTTCGTGAATTACGTAAACGTAACGGAGCTCTATCATGCGTATTTCCCTTCAACTAACCTTGTGGGCATTTCTATGACATCGTTTGATTTGAGAGCCTCGACTTGTGAATTATGTAAATGAATAATATGAATGGTTTGAAATGTAATATTTTAACATTTAACTTTTAGATTTTATTTGTTTTTGCTTTGTGAAAAAGAAAGACCTTTTTACAACGCATTTTAACGATATTAAAAATAAATTTTCTAAGTGAATGTAACAATTCCGTAATAGGAATTTCGTATCCAAATTAAGACTGATTTGGTTCCTGAAATCTCAAAACATTTACTGAATATGTAATCTCAAAACAATTACTGAATATGTATGTGGAACTTTAGTCTTCTTAAATAGTCTAATTCGTGCATTTCAAATCCAGAAAAGAGTAAATTGCCTCACTATATTTCACTCTGATTATCTTACCAAACGATGTAAAATAGAAATTACAAATAAAAATTGTTACGAAGTTCTCGCGTATATTTCGACTGACCTTGTGGGCATTTCTAAGACGTCATTTTATTCTAGAATTTCGACTTGTGAATCATGTAAATCAGTTTTGCTATATAAAAATTGGCGTGCACTAAATAGGTTATAAAGGTTGGGAGGGGAATAAGCAGTTATAGATGGTTGGATGTATTATGAGTAGAGATCGGAAGGTTTGAAGAGCGAGATTGGATGAGTTCTTACGCTGAGAAGGAAGGTTACAGGACTCGGATTTTAATATTAAGTGATCACCTGAGAACAAATATTTAATCTGATCCGGCTTACAAGATTTATTACAGACTTGGATTCACAATTTGCTACTTATAAATCTTTAGGAGCGAACTTGTAGAGTTCTCCACTTTCATAATATCCATATTATTTTTTGATTATTCTTAATAAGAATAAAATTGAATTAAAGATTTGACTGTCTAGTTATTTATTATAACTTGGCTGTGTAATTTGAGGGAAAATTTTAAGTGTCATAATATAGATCAAATACTTGGTCGTGAAACAGGAGTGTCTCTGTAATTCTTAGTTCAACTTCATTGCATTGTTCTGCAGCCACAGTAGCCTAGTGGTCATGATCGTGGTCTCGCTGCTGGCGTTGTTTACTAAGAATCGGGGTTCGCACCCCAATGCCTATAAATTACGAGCCCCGTTGCCACTACGCTACGTTAGTAAACAATCACATCATAATGTGTTGTTCAGACGGCACAATATACAGATGCCAAGAATTTCGGTTGCTTATTTAAGTTTTATTGATATGATCAAATCTTAATTTAACTGAATTATTGCGATGCTGCTTGAAATATATTTATAACTACCAGTAATTGTTATGTCTAAAAGTTTTTTATTAGAAGGATTGGGAGAGCTTCAAGATTTTACAACAATTTATTGATTATTTGGACGGACACAAAAGACAAATAGTTCAAATCAAAAAAGACAAATAGAAGGAGGAGTGAATTATCGTTCTAGATAGCAGTTCGAATTCGACGCATTCGCAGCATCGCCATGTTCTCAAGTTCTGTTTACTTTCTCCGAATTCGACTGGCGTTGCCAATCTCAGTTTAATAAACTATACAAAAATAATTGAGCTCTCGCGACAGTAATGGACCTTGTAATTCTGAACCACTGTTAAATGACTAAGACCATGACAGTTTATATTTCATTATTTGAATCATTTTGTCATGTTGTGTCGTCACCTGTCGAACAAACATTGAATCAGAGCAACGAATGAACTCATAACCTCATTGACTGATGAGAACAATACCCAAATATTAGTTCCTGTGTGGTTCTTCTAACTTCCCCATCACACACCTAATAATTTTTATTGCCTAGTTATATTTAACGCAGAGATAATAATACAGTTTATAGCGGCTGGCCGCTTTTACTCAGTATGGATGGGGTTGATGAGAGAAAGGGCCCGTGCGGAAGAATCCCGAGCGGGGAGGCGAAGAGAATTCATCCAGTAAACAGCTGTCAAGTGTTATCCGTAGAGATGAAGCGAATGTCGGTACGATTGAAATGTGTATTGGGGAATTGGCCATTTGAGATAGGTGAATGTATTCTGTGTTTTCCGTTGTTATTAGTGAATATTGTTTCAGCTCTTATAGGTTTTAATTCTTTGTAATGCTACCGAAATGAGATCTTGAAGTTTTCGGCAGATTTTGGTCGATTATCTGTTTTTTAATATGAGAGTAATGATAGAATTTCTATTGTACTATATATATTTAATTTGCGGCAGTCTGTTTTACTTTACGAAGTCAACAGTAAGTTTATTTGAATTTATATTGTTCTGTAGTGGTGTTTACAACCTTTATTGTCACACGGCGCATGAAAAAAAGCAGCGAAATTTCTGCTGCTCACTAACATAGCGATGATTAAAAAAAATTAAGAATATTTTAATATTTATTAATTAACATAAATAAAGATATTATAAATTTCAATGAAATTATTTTTAAAAATTAAATAATTGCAAGGTAATTAATATTTGAACGGAAATTACAAGTTATCAATTGTTAATTACTAAGCCGATATTATATACTTTTATTTCTGTCTCGATTTTTATTTCATTATATATATATACATTTATTTATTGATAAAACGTAAAATCAAGTAAAAAGAATTATATTCTAAAGATGGGATCGAATTGGTTTTATTAACGTCTCATTAGACGCAACACGAGGACTATTGGTGACGGACCTCGCAATTTTGAACCTCGGTCAAGTAACGAGGACGACAACTGAGCTTTCACAATTTTCGTCACAATTGACCGAAGTTAGTATCACTCTTAATAACTCGAATGAAATGAATTTTTGTTAATATTTTAATTAACTAATTTCATTAGCATATTTAATTTATTTCTAAAAATAATATTCTCATTTTGAATGCCGTTTTCTCACGTATCCAACTTTTCGGCTTAAAATTAACTTAAATTTCGTAAAATTCTGCTTGAAAGTTTATTCACTTATAAGCATTTTAAAAATGGATTCTGGAATGTTAAATTAGAGTCTCAAACATTTGACGATGTGAAAACGTTTTTTATTGATATTCATAGCAATCGATTGATAATTTTTTTTAATATTATAAATAATAAAAAAAAAAAACTCGAAAATGTAATATTAAAAATATGGATGGTTATAAATAGTTAGAAAAAATGGATAGTAGTATACCGAATTTTTTTTAATATTTGGATTTTTTGTCCCAAAATACTTCAAGAGTTGATCAGAAAGTAAAGCTGACGCTGAGAGAGAATATTTTTTAAACAAAGTTGGCCGAATTACTTTCTAGATCAAATTCTTGACAGGGATTGTGTTTTCAACTACACTAATGTGTACGAATGGCATCATGAATGCTAAACTTCGTAGAAAAAAAATTACAAACCGTTGTTTTGGTCCCTAAAATCCTGACCTCTGTCTTTTGGAACCATAAAGAGATTCTCCTCATTGCATTTTTGTGTCAGGGGAAGCAATTACGATTCAGAACATAAGAAGGGGGCGCAGTACAGTGGTTCTCTTACAGACTGCCACTAAAGACCAGGTGTGTAACCGCGCCTAATGAACGATAAATCTGTCGAGGCTCAATATCCTCCTGTTGTGTGGTGTGGAAGTTAGGAGAAGGAGGTTCCAGCTCAGGTGTCGTCCTCGTCACTTGCCCAAAGTTCAAAATAACGAGATCCGTCGCTATAGCCTCGTGTTGCTTCCAGTGCAACGTTAATAAAACCAATCATTCATACAAAGGAGTGGTATGTGAACGAAGAGAAGGCGTTCATTGCATTGACAATGCACATCTCAGTTACAAAGCAAGAAAGGAACTCATTCGGTTAGAACATTATCAACCACACCTCTCATAGCTCCACATCTTCATATTCTCATTTTTTCACATCATAAAAAACACCCCGATATTTCTTTTTGCTGCTGTCATTATTATTTATTGAAATATAGTAGGATTATATTTTGTTATGTAACTAGGGTGGTTCAAAAAGTATCTGTTTTTGACGACAGATGGGGGTTAACAATTTGACCATTGTGTACTCCCAGGGTCGAAACAAATATTTTTCGGCGCTGAAATTATGAGTTAGTTTAAATCTGGAAACCATTTGCTGCCGACTTAGAATTTGGTTCATTTTACGTCAAGTTGTCACCATTTTGACTGTCGATGAGACGGTATTCATCATTACACACACCGCAAACAAATGAACAATAGATTACTTTTGGTGAATCATCTCCAAAGAAAAGTTATAGCGGCTATTTTTCGGATCGTTATAGCGTAATGCTCACTGTCTTCTTAAAAAGGAAAAGACGATCATTGGGCAATATTTCTGTGAATTACCCCATTCCCATTCCAAACACGGGTACTTCTTGAACCATCCTCGTAATTACAACTTGCAATTTAATTCTCTAATTTTTTTTTTATTTTGTTCATTAAAGCATTAAAATGTGTACGAGGTGTGGCTATTAAATAACGAAAATGACGCTGTAAAACAATGATTCAGATGTCATACATATATACTTATTAACACCTTCAATATACACCTTCTTCTCTAACCCGACAACGTTCCATGCAAATCTTCCATTCTTCGAAACAGTGCTGCAAGTCTTCTATCGGCTCTTTCAGGACGCGTGCCGCTTTCTCTTTCACAGCTTCAGTTATTCAAATCTTTTTCTTTTTGATGCAGATTTCACCTTAGGCAATAGATAGAAGTCGCATGGCTCAAGATCCGGCGAATAAGATGGATAGTCTAACTTGGCTAGAAACCTCTTGACAGACAATGGAGAATGAGCCGACGTATTCTCTTAATGGAAAAAATTTGACTTATGGATTATTTGTCGATTCCTACAGTCTCAGCAATCGTACGAATACTTAACCGAGGGTCAAATCGTACCAAATTACTGGGTTTTTTTTCGATATTGTCATTTGCTTTTGATGAGGAAGGGCGACTCGGTCGCGAATCATCTTCAACGTCTTCTCGGCCATCTTAAAAACGCTTAAACCGCTCAAAAATATGTGCAAACGATAAACATTCATTACCATACACTTCTTCCAATAAATTATGAGTTTTAGTCATGGGTTTTCCAAATTTCATGTGAAATTTCACAATTCGTTGCTCACTTAGCATTTTTGTAGTGAAATAAAAAAAAATAATAATAACTCTAATTCGAACGGAAGCTATTGCTATATGGATTTGTTTACAGAAACGAGAGGCATTGCATTCGAAAGGGAAGGCTTCACGCTAAAAAGTAGTCGGTCACTACTGGCGTTTGACACATGCGTACTTCTATAGTAGCATGAGTCTCGTTATTTAATACTCAAATCCTCGTATGTGTGAGTGTATATGCATCTCTACTATGCGATATTTTTGATAAAATAATTCGGTTAGAAATGATTTAATGTTTTACCGACATTTTCATGGGATGGAAATCCTTTTTATTTTCCCTGGATATAAAATGAAATAGATATTGAAATTGTTTCTTTCTCTAAAAAATTCAAAACATGTACCAATTTCCTTATAAAGATGCTATCGAACTTGACCTATAAAATCAGGTCATTTTGTAGCAATACTTTTTTAAACTATTACAAGAAGAAATAATTTTTCCTCTGTGAAGTTTTTTATATATCATAGATTGAGAAAACTTAATATATACCTCTAAATAATTTTTAAAAACAGTTTTCTGAAATTGAAATCTTTCTTCGCTTTCTAATATTTTCACCGAAAGACATTTCGAAAAGACATTCGGACTGGAATTTTTCATCACCACAGTCCAGATGTTTTTTTTTACGCACATCTTTTAAATAGTCTGCATTCCAATTACTGTGTCGTGACGACATTCATTCGTCGACACATGCCATCATCATTCCTCTCTAATATTCTTTTTTAATATATAGAACATTTTTCGCAACCACGCCTCTAATTTAAAAAAGTATAAAATGTATTTATGATTATACCGTTGTTTTATTTTAGGTTGGCTTTTACCCTATCGGGAATTTAAAAAATTTCACTTTTCTCCGCTGAGGTATGTGCATTAGAGGTTCTCAAACTGTGATACGCGTACCCTGGGGATGCACGAACAGCTGACGAAAAAATTATTTTTCACAATTTCAAAGAGATGCTTTCTTTCAATGCAAAATTTTCTTGAAAGCAACACACTAAACAATTGCATGAAAATTCCACAAATAGTTGAGACAGAAATTTATTTTTAAAGCAGCAATAATTGTATTTAAGGTCTTCCAATCAGACCAACAGGTCGTTAGTCGAACTAGTCAGTTATATATATATATATATATATATATATATATATATATATATATATTTCAATCCTATTTTCATTCCTAAATCCTATTCCAGGTTATAAAAATTGTCTCTGATCAATAAAAAGTAGATCTATGTACGTATAATTACTGTCACATAAATCTGAAAATACATAATATTAAATGTATCATAAGTACTGTTGACAAAAGTACGACCTGAAATTATATAACATAAAAAAAATATATGTAACAAATGAGATTCCGTAAATATATATTCATACAAAAAAAAATTCTGTAAAAAAAGCTCATTTGAAAATAAATTTTTAATGTTCATAATACTTATGTTATAGAGTCGAGGTAGATGGGTTTTTGAGAAACAGGGCGAGATTTGTTTGAAAAGATTTTTTCTTTTTTAAAATCTTACATATCAGTACAAAAAGGCTATGCATCTTGAATAAATACATCGCTGCGTTATCCTAATGGTCATGTTTGCGAATTTAGGGCCAGCGTTGTTACGTCGAGACGTGAGACGAGTCCTAATACTACTAAAAAGTTACCGTATAGCAGGGCTGATACACTTTTTATCGAAGCCCCATGTCCACCCTTTGGCTTGGTGTAGGAGTTTGCAGAGGGAGGTGACAGCTCAGATGTCGTCTTCGTCACTTGACTGATTTTCTACATTACGAGGTTTGTTGCCAATATCTTACATATTGCTTCTATGCGTGATGTTAATAAACTATCAAAAAATGATTTCATTCAAAATCTTTGCAAGGCAATCAACATTAGGGTCTGTTGCTTAGAAACTCGATCGAGCTTTGTACTTAATTTTGAAAACGAATCAGATATACCTTATCCAGTGAATTTCTTTTCTGGTTCTTTTTATTCTAACTTATTTATTTATTGGTCTTAAATCAAGGAGAAAGTGTATGTTGAAACGAGTATCCAACTTTCCAATTACAAAAATACCTACGACCCATTGTAAACTCCGCCCCCGTAAGTTAGATCAGAAAGATGACAGAACAGCTGCTTAATTTTAAATTAGAATATAATAACAGCGAATTATATTTTAATTTTTATTTCTGTATAAATTGTTTTTAGTATACCAAAGAAATTATAGTAATTTGATAATTTAGATTAGTTGTGTGGATAATAATTTAAAAATACAGCCTCAGAAATTTATTTTTCCAATGATGTTTCACTTTTTATTAAAGAACCTCCCTGTTATGAAACACATATAAACAGTGACACAAAATCGATTAATAGTTTTATCTATTCGAAATGTTTTAAACGCGCAACAAATAAAATCTTTTGTATAGAATAATTGAAAAAATCGACACAATCTCTCTCACACACTTCTTAGGTATACCACATAGGTATGAAACATTCAGTTATTATCAAGGAAAACATCATATATATATATGTATATATGTTTAAATAGAATAATTAGTTCAATGAATTTTAAAACTGATTTTTTACTTGGCATGCCGCATTTCTTTTTTTCTATGTTTTTAGTTAAAGACTGTTGATATATATAAGGGCTACCGGAAAGTTTAGTCCATTTCTGGAGTGAAAGAAAATAATACATTCTTCACACATTTAATAATATTTACTATGCAATTTAATTTTCTTCGTTACTTATAATCTCTTGCCATCGTGATGTTAAATTATAAATACCATTTTTGAAAAATTTCATGTGTTTAGAGGCGAATAACTCAAGTAGTGCTTGGTTGATATCTGCTTCAGTTTTTAATGCTGTTTTTTTCTTTCAAAAAAATATTGCATGGAAAAGAACGGATGATAATCGGAGGGAACTAGGTCTGGAGTTTATGGTGGATGTGACAGAATTTCTAAGCCTATCTCAACGATTTTCTGAAGAATCGCCAAAGCAGTAGGTAGTCTGATAAAAGCATGGTGCAAGTATGATGTGCTTTCTATTGAAAATCGCCGCCTCTTTCCTTTCAGTGCTTTGTTTAAATCGTCCATTTGCTGACAATATCTCTCCGAATAGAGCTTTTTATTAGATTTTAAAAGCTCTCCGTAGGTCCACCATACACACAGCATTATGATATTATGCTCGGTTTAGTGGTGGAGGTGCAGGTTGTCAGGGCTCACAATATGCTCTTTCCCTTGCGATGTTTTCGTAGGGAAACCGCTTTTCATCATCAATTATCATTTGGACAAAGAATAGTTCTTTTCGTTCCGAGCGGCCCATATAATGACTCGATTAATCAAATTTTACTCATTAAACTCAAGGGGCGCTCATCGGAAACATTTACAGACTAATCCTAGAAACGACGGAAATAATATTGTACAATAAATATTATTAAATGTTTGAAAAATTTTCTTATTTTCGTTCACTTCACAAACGCACAGAATCTTCCGGTAATCCTAAGATTTTTCTTGGTTAGCTTTCTGTAGCGTTGTGAAGGATTTTTGTTAAATTATTATTTGAGAAAAGATACTTTAAATAGAGCAATCAATTAAATTGATTTTAATCCTGTTTATTTTACTTGTGACGGCAAACCATTCCTGTTTGCCTCTTGTGACATAGCTAAACTCAATATATTAACACTAACTAAAAGTCAATAAGTCAATCAAGGAGACGTTAGACTAATAAACACAGTATTTATTGTGTGATTCTAATATAACGACATTTATAAATGCTCTCCCTGACAAGGCCTTAACTATATTAACTCAATCTACCAGTAATAATCTAACTGACTCTTACCACTAAGGCTATCTTGATTTCTAGCATACTTTAACCAGCCGATAACTTGTAACAATTCCCGGCTCCGACTTCAACAATTGCTGAACACTGGAACCACTCAACTTCTCAATCGCGACTCTCAATCTGAGTTTATATATATCCTAAATCTCCTGCTTCACTTCATTTCTACCTGCTTTCGATTTACATATTCACTTTTCATTTTTGGTTGGACAAAGGTTGTTTAGCAAAAGCAATCAATCTTAATTAAAAATCCCCAAGGTTAGTGAATAGAAAACCGCGAATAGTCCAACGTCACATACTTAGCAATCTGCATTCTTTTATTTCCATATTCTTATGTGAGAGAAGTAGATATCAAAGTTTAAAAAAATTCACTGAAAAAAAAAATTATCTGTCAAGAATCCTTAACACTTTTGAGTATTGTTAGAAGAATTATAAACTCATTTTTTAAAGAACAGACAAATTTTAAAATGACTCTAAAATTGCTGTGCTGATTTAATTATAGCTACTCAGATATAAATGAATCAAAAGACTTGAAATTTTATTTATTATCGTTTTACATTCATCTGGCGTTATAAGAAATTGATATAGGAGTTTTGTCTTGGACAACATTGGGGAGATCGGATGATATATTCCAGAACGATTTAATTTATAACAACTGATAAGAGTCTTTTGTATACACTTTGTCTATTTGAATCATTGTTATCTACCCTCTAAGAATTCCAATTCCATATACATTTCACCGTATTCAAGATGTCATGATAAAATAACTTATTAAATCACGTCTGCGAAAATTTATTCACTATTTTTATGAGAACAAAATAAAAATAGCTTCTGGTCTTTTTTTTTTTTAATTCTGCTTTTTTTTTTTTTAAATACTCCAGTTGAAAATTTATTATCCACTTTATCAACCCAATTTGATTTATTAATACCTTTCGTTCTTTACATTTTTATGCCTTTTTTTTTCTCTTTTTAAACAGGTTATAAATTATACACGCATACACACAAAAAAAATTCTTTTTAACTGAAAAAGTCACATGCATTAGATTTGGAAAAAAAAAAAAAAAAAAAAAAATAAACATTAAAATATTTTTTTAGAATAGAATTTAATATTTATTATTTTTCTTAAAATACAGTTTATGTAATTTTTATATATATATTTTTTTCTCATATGTATCCATTCCAAAGTATAGGAATATCAAATACAGCAATGTTCAATAGACATGTACATTTTTGGCATTCATTTATGAATGCAGATTAATTGATATCACTAATTTATGCATATGAATATAAATAAAATTATTTTGTAAAATTTGGCAAAAAAAAAAAAAAAATCAGAGTTGATTGATTATAGATTGAAAAGTGTCTGTCATTATTTTTAATGGGTATTAAATTTTAATTTTCTTCTAATGGAAAAGTTAATTTCATTCAGTAATTCTCCAAGTTGTAAAATCGTTTCCAAAAGTTTTACTTTTCATGATTATTTTTAAAAAAGAGTTATATTCGCGAGCACGTGTTCACCATAAAGATAAAAAGAAGAAATACTCATACTTTGAAAAAACTCATAATATATATAGGTAGATGATTCCAAAAGATAGATGATTTTAAAAAAATAAAAAACGAAGTCCAGTGGCAAACTTTAGAGTGCAAATTTTAGAGCTCTTTTAATTTAAATAAGTTTAAAGTTTCTATGGTTCTATATAATAACGAATCTTTCACCTGTCTTGTTCTAATTTACGTCTTCGAATATCAATTTTTAAATTAGAAGTACCGTGTTGTTGCTACTTTTAGGTGAAGCTACTTACTTTATTGTTGCTACTCAGTTATCGTCTGTTTGCTTTTAGCCACAAATCGTTTGCCGTTTTGTTAAAGCAACATATTTTTAAAATATTTTTTCCGTTCAAAAAATTAATATACGTGGAGGTATTGCTAAATTTTTATTATTAATATGAGAAATAATCGAGATATTTAAATAAAATTTATTTCACTGCTATTAATGTTGGCTTCAGGAAGCCATAGATTTAAGTAATCTGCAGTATCGTAAAGTTTTAATTGTTTTTAAAAAATCTGAAACAAGAGAGAAATTTGTTTTATTTATTATTCATAAGACTACCATCCAGAATTATAAATGTCTCATGGCGTTTCTCTTTATATTTCGCAGACCGTCACTAAAGATCTCAGCAAATCAGACTGTACTTTTTCCATTCTACGGGATACTTCAATTTGCGGCTTTCTGAAACACAACAGATCATCATTCATAGCTTTGATTTACAACATTTTGTACATAAAAGTCAATTCACATTCAGAATATATTTTATCCAGATATCTCGGCTGTTTTAGTAATAATTAAAAATTTATGATCGAAGAAAATATTTTTGAAGCATTGAAAATAAATTAATAAGATTTTTTGATAAAATAAAATTTAATTAACATTAACTATTCTTCTTTAATTGAATATTATTAAATTCGTGCATATTTATAATTTGTGTGCAGTCTGTAAATACTTAAGCGTTATAAAATCAAGAAAATAAACGCTTTCTAACCTTTAAAATTGTTTTAAAAGTTCGCTCTTGATATTTTAGATGCTTATCTAATTTAAATATTTAAATTTAAGAATACTGCTTTCATTTGTAAACTTTCCAGACTTCTTCACGCTTCGTTTTAAAAATAACATTACGTACTCAAAATAGATTCTACCGTTCAATGTTCTCGACTCAAAAGTGTTTTTGTACGGTTTCTTATTTATTCTCTTCTGAATGATAAAACCTATGTAGTATTTTTATAGCTATTGCGTATTGTTGTTATTATGTGTAAAAACTGAAAGATTTAAATCTTTTTTTATGTTCTTTAAACTTTTTACGGATTTCAAATTTTATTCGGGATTTTAATGCAAGATATAATTGATATTGTATTCAATAACTCTTTCTCAACTGTAATTTTTTAAATATGTTAATTTAATTAATATAAATTATTTTTATTATTATAAGATATTTTTAAAAATATTCTTTATTTAAATACTGCTTTGGGGTTTATTAATTTTTTGAATAGAAAAATTAATCTGACAAATAAAAGCACTTTAGATTTATCTCTCGCTTTTTTTTCTTTAATGGAGCATAGCTTAAAAATGCCCTTTATTTATTTATTTTTATTTTTTTTTTTGCCTTTTTGTAGAGAAATTGAAATATTCTTGATTATTTTTATAAGATTTATTTCAAAATTTATTATTCCAGAAAATTTTGCATACTAAACATTTAATTTAACAATTATAATTATATTTAAAAATCCATCTTGTTAAGATAATGCATGTACTACCCTAAACCCAAAAGAGAAAAAAAAAAAAACTTAAACTAAAATGTAGAGAAAAAGCACAGAGTTGATGTATTAATGCTTAACATTTCATCAAATTTAAATTTTAGACACCAAACATTAAGAGAAATTGTTTTTCTTTTCTTGTACAAATGGGACGCAATATACTGTATTTATCTGCTGAGTTACAATGAATACATATGCCTTACTTCATTGGTATTATAATTCAGCACCATACTGCATTATGCAGGAAGCAATTTAGAAAGGACTCTTTAAAACTCCCATAGAATAAAAAATAGAATATTTAAAGTAATATTTTAAACATCAGAAACTAAGATTAACATGATCTTGAGTGGTAGCTAAAACAGTTATCTAAATTATTTTGAGCATCAATCAATGTATCCGTTTCTAGCATAAATTTACCTTTACGTGTTGTCTGTTCTTTTGTTCCAATTTGTACGGGGGAAAAAACTAATAAATTGTCTGTATATTTGTTTTCTGTTTATTTTAAATTCTTGAAATGTAATTAAAATTTCTGAAGAACTTTTTTGCAACTCTTTCTACCGGTAATAAAGCAGTAAGATAAATCAGATACTTTCATCATAAATGTATTGAATATTAATAGATATATTCCAGTTAAATTGTCTTAAAATATATATACATCGATCACAATGATGGTAATAATGATGTTGTCGGATCCATATAATTTTTAGTTTATGGCAAATATTCTTTTTGAATATTTTTAAAAAATGTCTCAAATCAATTGTGAAATAATTGTCTAAAGGTAAATTGCACAATTGCATTTTATTTACCACCTTAAGACTTTTTAATATTAAATTCCAATACCAAATTTTCACATTGCAACAGTTACGAAAACTTTTTTCCTCCTAAAACCTTTATTTTGCATTTGACAGAAAAATTTAAGCCTTCTTGTTCAAGATGTTCTAAAAACGAAACCTTTCCATATTTATGAGAATGTTCCTCTCACTCTAACATAATGCGAATTTCACGAGGGAGGTAATTCTTTTTCCTTTCTTGCGATTTTTTTTCCTATGCCTTTTTTGCTTGAACAATTTGTTTTACTTTGTCTAGAAAACCGGATTTTTACCCAGTCTTTGCACCTGTAATCATGCAAGGATTGTACAAAAGCCCCCCCCCCCCTCCTCCTTCCTAACTTTATTTTTTTTCTTTACTTGCATCACATCACCTCTCTCTGGAGGTTACGGTCAAATTGAAGTGTAATAGAAAGGATCCGCTCAGTAATTTTTTTTTTTCTATACCTCTTTTCTATCATTTTCACCATGTTTAAGCTATTTCTCTTTCCAGCAATATAAACCAGTTCACGTGTAAAATGCAAATAAGAGAGAGAAAAAAATCGACAAGTGGTAGTGTATCAAATCAAGGGGAGGTACTTAATTTCTAATTTCTTATTTGCTGGTCCCTTGATTTAAGAAATAATTTTTTATTGATGCCCTTTTTGAGATAGAATTCATTGGAAGTATTAAAAAAAATTTATATTCAGTTTCAAAAAATATCAACAGAAGTACCCATTCTTTGTACATGTGAATTTTTATAATAATCATGTTAAATAAATTATTTGAAAGAAAGATCGTCGAAAAAACAAAACCTCGCTTGCTGAGTGTATATTTAAAACATTTATATAAAACCCATTTACTGATATTTTCCCCGCTTCTTTTTTTTAAATCGTTAATCGTCTCCAACAGTTTATTTATTTATTTGGAGGGTGAGGGTTGTGGATTTGTAAAAAGAAGCAACAAACCAAGAATTAAGCATTTAGTTTTATATTAGATTTGATCTTTGACAAAAAAAATAATAATGCAGATCTTGTTATTTTTCAACCTTGCTTATCGGTTACTTCAACATCGAATTTTAAAAAAAATCTAAAGTAAATTTCGTAAGACTTTCTTCTAGATGCATATCATCTGGATCCATAGTTTTTACGTACCAAATTTCTTGCATCTGCACCATAATAACTTTGTGCTATGCTGTCCATGCACACGCAATACTTCCTTTTATTGGTATAGATTTGGTCCCAAATAAAAATTGATGCTTCTCCAATATTTTTAAACTAATTTCAAAAAATAAAATTGTGTTCAAAACATCATTTAAATGCAAATTTTGAGCGAAAAGCTTGGGGAAAAGTGTTTTCTATATATGCGGATCATTATAACAAGAAAACAGCAACGTAGGCGACCGGATGAGAAAACTAAATGCGTGTTATTGACAGTTGGATAGAAATAAACTGTTAAATTTAATGGATAACATCGTTTAAAATGGGATGTAAAATTTCTTAACGAGTTCAATTTAACAGAGGATGCAGCGATTAAAGAAACCGACGAAAATTATGCATCTCTAAGTTTGGTCTGCATCACCGGATGTAACCCCATTGTTATGTTGTTAGATATTGTACCAGAGATCTTCGATATAGGGCTTTGGTGTTTAACTTCCTTATAATGGAGAACTTGTGTCATTTTTTATTGTTTACTAGTATTTACCGGGTCTCTGATCATTATTTGGGTGTAATGCATATTGTAAATCGATCGGATGCTTAGATCTTTAACGGTTCCGTGTTCTCTTACGAAATAAAAAGCTCTATATAATCAAATAATTTCTCAGTTATACAAATTAAAATAATTCATTTTAAATTGGGAGAACACAGAATATTATATTTCTCTTAGTTATCTAAATTTTGGAGAAGAAACTGAGTCTAACCTACAACATAAACTTTATTATATCTAAACATCTTTTTCTTTCTTTTTTTAAAATTCTCTCTCTCTCTTTCTCTGTGTGTGTGTTGGTGAAGTGATAGCCGTGTCACCTGTTGTTACGATTGAACAATAACATTTATTCATCTTATTTGTTGTTATATCTACCAGTTGTGTTTGTTATTTTTATTTGTTGTGTTATGTAGTCAAAATTAGTTAAAATTATAAATTGCATTTCAGACAACTAAAAATGAAGTACAGATTATGAGCCATAATTAAGCTACTACTAATTTAATATTGACATTTTATTTACACATTTATGACTTTTTTTTTTATTTCTGTTCCTGTAAAGATAGCTTAGCTTCCACACTATGTGTATTTTGCTTTCAAACACCATTGCTTCAGATATGACCAGCGATCTTATTTTTGTCCAATTTTCAATTGATAATATAAATTTCGTTCCGTTTTTCATCGTGATTTGCCTAATTTGGTATTATCCTCAATAGATGAATTGGTCTATCAACTCGTTCATATTTTATCAGTCTTTATCGAGACTAAATGAATATTATTTTTCATTAATTTTTTAAAGTTTTGTCCCATTTTTCATTTTAAGTCACCAAATTTTGCTATATTGTTCACAATAAATTAATTATCTAGTCATATTGCGTATATTAAAAGTCGCGGTAACCTAGTGGTCAAGGCTTCGGATTCGTGGCCGGTGGTTTTCGTTCAGTCGCGGGTTCGATCCTTGGCCGCTAAAGACCCGCCGTGTAACCGGGGCTGTTGTACGTTAAATCTGTCGGGGCCTAAAATCCTCCCGTTGGCGTGGTGTGGATGTTAGGAGAGGGGGTGCCACCTCAGGTGTCGTCCTCGTCATTTGACCGTGGTTCAAAATTATGAGGTCCATCGCCAATAGCCCTCGTGTTGCTTCTAGTGCGACGTTAATAAAAAACTAAACTGCGTGTATTATATTAATCGTCCTTTAAACTAAATGAATGATATGTTTCGATTAGCTCTTAAAATTGTCAAATCGGGTTGTATGAAGCTATTTTTTTTTCTCTTAAATGATAAGTGTTTAAAAAATCTGAAAAAAAGAAATACACATTTACATTTTATTTTACTAAATTTTACTTTCGTCTTACTTTGTTTTAAACAAATCAACTGTATTTTTATTGAAAAAAATATATATATATAGTTTAGATTTATGATTAATTTGTCGATATGTAAAATAAAATTAATAACTTTTAATTTGTATTGCACTAAGATATTAAAATTAATTTCTGGGTTTTTTATTTTTTGCGGAATAGCTATGCAAAGTATAATGTTTCAGAAATGATACTCTTAAAGAGTATCATAAATAATTTTGTCTTTCCGCATAAATTCACACCCAATATAGAATTTAAAAATATAGCAATTAATGTCATGCAAAAATTAAATTAATTATACCTTCGGATAAGAGATGAAAGATGCAATTAATTTAGGCTATAATTAAATTAATTATAGCTTTTTACTGGAATCAAAGTCAAATGACCTTTGAAATTATTTGAAATTCCAGTCTCATTTCACAGTTATATAGTATGAATAATTCAATGGCATTTAATTCTCTATTCAGTGTTCATTTCCTAGAAAATTATATTTAAGATTACGCTTGAAAAATCAAGTGCGTAATTAATTAAAATAAATTTTTGGTCTACAAGATTATGCTGAATAAAAAGGAAAAGTAACAAATGTGTTTGCAGAGAAAACTCCAAATGTGACTAGTAATTATTTGTAGATTTTTCTTTTTTTTTTTTAATAAAGTATTGATATTAAATGTGCATTCTAGAATTGCTTCTAACTTAATTGACATTTAGGCTTAGTATTTAGAGAAAGAAATTCTAAAATTATAAAAAGAGATGTTTGGAGTTGTTTCCTTCTCCTGATTGTTTATCGATATATTTAACAAGTCATTATTAATCGATTTTTAAAGCAATCGTGAATCAAAGTCGAATGAATAGAAAATCATATAATAATAATAATAATAACCTAATTGTCTTATTCATATCTATGAATAACCAAAAAACAATTCGTAACTAGCTACCACAAACTTCATTAGCTCTGAACCAATCGGGTTCGCATCCTCAGTAGAACATTAGATTGGAGTTCGAGTCCTTGGTAGAACATTAGATGAGAGTCCGAATCTCTAACCCTTTGTAGATCTTTTCAATGTTCACTCCTAAAACTTCTCACTCAACGTAGGATGATAAAGATGTCTCACATTAAAAAAAAAAAAAAAAACATCAGTTCACCATCTCTCACCAAACAACTAACTTCAGCATTAAATTCTTCGCTGCTTATAAATGTGACTCATCAGTCCCATTAACTACACTTTGTAATCTTAGTCCAATCTGCATAAGTCACGTTTCATTCATTGGGAAATGTTTTTAATTCAAATATCATATTAAAGTATCAAAGTGTTAGTGGAAGGGGAAAAACGCGATAGAACCCACGTTATAGTTGTTTTTTTTTTTTTTCTTATCTTATTCAGGTGAAAATATTATTAACTGTTCTTTTTTGATTTTCAATAAGATAGCAAAATATGATTAAACCTTTCCAAAGGCCAAATTTTGGTAAATATCATAAAATGTCTTATTCAGTCAGGAATTACTTTAGTTCATCAGTATAGTGAAGTTGCTGCTCTTTCTAAAAGAAGAGCATTAAAAAAAGTTATAAATTTCTAAAATGATTTTTGTTTTTATTTCTATATCATGCATCATCTGCATATTTTAAAAAACTTTAGTACATCATAATTACGAAAGTGGTTGACAGAAGAGTTATTCAAAGTCCTAAAGACGAACTTTTCACTAAAAAGAGTGTCGTATTAGACTCAGACAAGACGATACGGCGTCATCCTGACTGAAAAATATCTGTTCAAAAAATATAATCAATAGCTCAGAGTTCATGTTTTTTTTAACTTGCGATATATTTGGAAAGGGAAAAAAAAAGCTTATTTTTCAACCGATCCCCTTCTCTATTCCCTCAACACCAAAAGCAGATGACACAAAGCTGACAAGACCGAACAAAAGACATGTTATTTCGAAGTCAAAGCATCCAGATTTGTTCAGCTGCGAAGCGATACGTTCTTTTATCTTTTTTTCTTTTTCTTTTCACTTCGTTTCTGCCGTTTTTGCCTCGTTCTTTTCTTCCTTATATTGTTGCTGTAAATGCAGTGATTATCGTTCTCTGAATTGGCTGCACACGCTTCGATAAGTCGTTGACAAATGCTGTGGAAGTGGGAGGGGAAGTCTGGGGATCATTTTAGATTGTAGGGAGGGGGAAAGCCACTCTTTCAGAAATAAATTCTTTTGGCGGGAGGGCGGAGGTTGTGACGTGATGTTGGAAACAGAAGCATGTGAAGATCGTTGTGGCTTCTGGAGAAAAAGGATGTATTAGTTCGATTTCGAATTCGCTGCATCGTAAATACAGTCAGACCCCTTTGACTTGCGAGCCCCCTTGTCTCTCGGTTTCACAGCGGCAGCTTTTTTATGAGATTCAGATTGATCTTTCTTCAAATTCCTGTTAAAAGCATACATTGATACTACATTCCCCCCCCCCCTATTTATTTTATATAACGGGAGTTAAACATGGAGTTCTAATTTGCGATAGCAAACTTATGCTCTGAATGAGAGAAATTAAGAACATATATAAAAATAAAACATGACATCGTGCTTGCACATCCAAAAACGAGCAAAACAGATTTGAAAAAGTAGGACTCTTTTACAGAACCGGAACTCGCAAGTATCCTAATCGTAAAGTGCGTACAGTGACTTTCATCTCAAAGGAGAAAAGATAAAAATCCGACAAAGAGGAGATGAACGAAAGGTTGTCTTTGAGATGCGTGTTGTGAAAATCTGGAGCGAAGAAAGGGTCAACCATTTTAATACTTTTTTATTTATTTTATTTTATTTATTAAATTATTTGGATTTGAATGTTTGGATTGTATATGAATCGCCATTTCCCGAGAATTTTTCTTGTTTATATTATTTCCGCGATAATTAAAAATAATGTCGAAAGAGTAAAAATGTAACGCAGAAAATTCTTTTCGACGTTGGAATTTACATTACACCTCAATTTATATTATTATTGCAATTCCCGATTCAGTAAGCATGAATCCCGACGATCGTGAGTTTACAATTGTTGAAAATTTACTTTAATAGTGTCATATTTATAACAAAATAAAAATTACTAAATGAAACAGAGCAAATGTTTTTTTAAATTTTTGTTCAAACTAATGCTACATACGAAATGTCTTCATTTTCATTGACAGACATAGAGACGCAATAAAAATCAGCTGAATATATGAACCACTTTATTCACCTTGAAAAAACTAAATCAAAATAAATTAATAATGTAGAGCATTTACTTAACTGAGACCTTAACCACAGATTGTAATGGAGAATTTCACTTATTTTAATAACGACAAATTTAGATTGAATTAACAGGATCCAATTCGACAAGATTTATATCGGCGGAGTTGGAGTCAGGTATACACGTTTGTACATCAGATCGCAATTTCATGCACCTATATAGTGCTCCTATAAATCTCGATAATTCCTCTATCTCTAATCTCTTTCCATCTTTGCATTACACTTCTAATTTTATTGGACAATTTGCATATATCACGGGGATAAAAGATGAAGTCATACCAAACATCGTAGTAAAATGGTCCTCGAAGTTAGTTGCGAACCTATCACGAAGGAAATGCGAGCCCATTACAAAATTATATTAAATTTAATTATGTTGTTTGATTAGGTACAAAGTTAAGAATTTGAGGAACATACCAATTTTTCGGAATGTATGGCTCTCAATTGTTTATATATTGTAGCAATAATTTTTAGACGTTGCTGAAATGTATAGGAATGTCATAAATATTTCGTGATTGGTTGGAAAAGATATGAGGATATGAAAATCACTTTTATTTTTGACTGAATTATTTAACATTTGCTATTTTTCCGACCTGTTAAGATAACACGATTTCAATATGCTGAAAGAACAAATTGATCCTGCATTTGAGATTTCACAAATATTATTTGATTATCCAATTGCAAAAAAATTCATTCACGTCTTAACTATTTCATAAATGTTTTAAAAATTATTTCATTTTTTATTCTCTCTACGAAATTCATTTTCTTTTCTTTTAATAATCATAAGATTCATTATTGAAATAATGCACATGAAATAGATTTTCCTTAGTTTTCAAAAATAGTTTTGTGACATATATATATATATATATATATATCCATATTTTTTTATGAAACTTATTGGTAATTTTATTATTTTTAGTTTTTATTTTAAGAATTTGCTATGGTGATTTTTACAATGTTTTCGCTTAAAGAGGGAAATTTTTTGATAGTAAACAATTTGTAAATTTTTCAAGATATAAGAATAGCATTGTACGGTTTTAAATAATTTCAACTTTATATTCCTCCCTATGATTATTAATAAGACATGTATTTATGCTCATTACATTTTAGTAAGCAATTTAGCAATAGTTACCTTTAATTTTGTTTAATTCGTTTTACTTCGACCAATCTTATATGCTAATGTTAGATTATTTTTATTTTCACTCGCCATTGTTTTGTTCATAAGTTTTTTTGGTATGCATCAATTTCATTCTGAAGTAAAGTGTGCAGTGGAAATGGTTAGGGACTAATAAAATATATTTAATCCTCTTCTCAGTCCAAAATCTGAGACAGCTATTTTTAATTAGTTATATTATATATTCTTGTTCTGTTTCTTTATGTTATTTTTTGCTATTAATTTTCAAAAATAAATATTTTCAATTCCTTCATTTTGATCTTCCTGTGATTATGGCCCAGTTTTTGTTCATTGCTCTTCTTTAATTATTATTTAGAATTTTATAACTTCAAAGGTTATCATTCTTTATGATTTTGATATTTTTATATAATAGTTTATTTACAATATTAATATATACTATATTTATATATGTGTGTCAATAAAAATTTAATATATTTATAAATAATTATCATGATGCGTATTGTTTAATATAATAATCCTTTGAAGATGTTTCTGTCAAAATATAACAAAACTAAGCATTTATAATTGTGCAAAACAAGTAAAATATTTTAATTCACTGGGATTTCTTCATTCATAATGTAAACAATCCACGTGATATTCAAAGAAGTTTTTAGCAAAAAAATCAGCTTTAAGGCTCCCGTCTACCCGCCATTTTGATTTCGTTAGCTTAATGTTAATCCTATGGAATTCTGACTTTAATTCTCACATCTTAACTATTTGATCTATTTGAATGCAATAAAATGCATCTGAAAGAGCAAAAACTAATGAATGCTTCTGTGGAATTACTTTTTTCCTCCGATTTTTTTTAAAAAAATTATTTTTATTTTAATGATTCGTTTTTGAGTTTTTCGTTCTTTAAAGAATATTTCCCAATATTTTTAAATGTCGGAGGAAAAAAGTGATTCCACAGAAGCATTCATTATTTTTTGCTCTTTCACATGCATTTTATTGCATTCAAATCGATCAAATAGTAAAGATGTGAGAATTAAAGTCGAAATTCCATAGGATTAACATAGTGTCCAAGAAATCAAAATAGCGGATAGACGGGAGCCTTAATTCCCTCGTTGATTAATAACATCTCATAAACATATCCATATTCGCGAAAAAAGGCGTAAATAATTTTCTTTTGTTTTTACATCTTTATCAGTTTAAACGAGTCACAGATGACGAATCAAACTTTCGAACTTAACGATACATTATTTTACATTTTATAAACATTGTATTTTACGCATCTGCAACGACAACAACAGAAAACAACGACGACAACAACCACTTTTAACTTAAAACTACATCTCCAAATCAGCAGATGGCTTACTGAGAATCATATCTCAGAGCTTTTTCCTCGCTTTCATCGAAACAAATGACTCGAAAACCAGGAGGGAAGAAGGAGGGGGGAGGAAACGATTACCAAAAAAATAATAACAAAATATTTTTTGAAAAAAAAAATCCAAGAGTTAATGCTCTCCTACATCTTTGTTGCACTTTTTTGACATCTCATTGGAGAAAAACAACATAAACACGAAGAAGAATAGGCTGAGGAGTAACGATCCTGCCGGCTGTTTAATGTCATCACTCGAGCTTAACTGCACGCTTTTGAGCTGTGCTGAACGCTTTTCATCGTGAATCAGCTACTTCACTTGTAAGTGGACGATAACATCTCATCGTGGAGAGAAAGACTAATAGAGCTTCATTATCTTTATTCCCGCAATTCGTGAAGTGTGGGCACTCTTTTGGGTTGGAGGGTTAATTGCGATGATTGCTCTCTGTTAGGCACTTACTACCTGATGCCCATAATTGCCGCATAACTTTGGATTAACAGGCACTTTTAACTCTTGCAGAGGTGGACAAGCTTGAATTTCGATAATAAAATAAACTGGTTAGTAAAATGTAGGTAGTGTTTTTGTGAAGGAAAACGTCATTTAAAGTTGCAGAAGCTTGAATTATATAATAAAGTAGTTAATTTATATATGAATAGAGTAGAAGCAATAATTATTATATTTTTATGTAATAAAACAATTTTAACAGTCGGAGAGATGACGATATTTGAATTTTAAAAACGAAATAAACGACTTAATAATATATAAATAATGCTTGTTGTACGAGAGTGGTTCAAAAGATTTTTGTTTTCAACGATCACAAATTCGTATTTTGACACAATAGTACCATCATAGGTTTTCAAAAGGTTCCTGAAAGGTAAGTTGATGTTAATAGAAGAAGTCGTAGCTGCTTAAAGGTCGTGCTCATGGCTGATGTTGCTTCTGTCCACATTAGCGCGCCAACAGAGCGATAATAACACCAAAGTGGCGGCCGTGCCAATTGTATTGTTTTCTTATATTATTTTGGCATGTAATGTTAAGCCAGAACTCGAGTGGTAGCTTAGCAGAAATACAGACGTATTCAGTCATTTCTCGAAGACGACATTAGAATGTAAAATGTAAAATAATTATCTATATGTAACTCAGTAAATTAATCTTACCTCAATATATTATATTTCTATACCAATTCAAACGCGTAGCCGCCCACTTTATTTAATTGTCTTGTGTAACTTGGATTTCGAACCACAGGTAACGCCAATAGCGCTGTGCCTTCTAGTGGATTACACAACAAAGGTTGTGTGTTGGAGTCCACCTAAGACCCATCATATAATCGGCTTATGCACGACGGGTCTTTGTAGAAGGAATTGTCATTTATCAAATCATTGTTTGGGGGTGCTAAGGCATCATACTCGTGAACTTCTTGGAAAAAAGAACAAGTTCTCCCGTGACGTGATCCAGGACTTTGATGTTGGAGGTGCCAGTTCAGGTGCCGTCTTGGTCATTTGACAGATGTTCAAAGTTATGAGGTCCGTCGCCAATAGCTCTCCTGTTACTTCTGAGTACGTCGTTGATAATCAATCAATCAGTGAGGTGCTAGCATTATGTGTTGCCATCCGTTAAACATTGCCAAAACAAATTTTACGTTGAATTGTAGCTTGGTTTTAAATCCTGTTGCGTCGAGTTATAACTCTCGATGAAACTTGGGATTCATCATGTTACACCGAATTCCAAACAACAATCAAAACGATGGGTTGCTTCCGGAGCATCTGCTCCAAAGAAGGTGAAGATGGTTTCGTCGGTTGTAAGAGTTTTTTATTTTGTTCGAAGGGCGTCATACTCGTGAACTTCTTGGAAAAAAGAACAATGATCAGACATAACTGCAATTAGTTGCCCTATTCTCTTTCCCCATTCGTAACACGGACACTTTTTGTGCTAACCTTGTACTTCCATTAATAAATGACAGATTTAACATTTTCAAGGATGGATATGTTTGAATTTCTATTAAAAAAATATTTAATTAGATAAATATAATAATAAGATAAAATTGTTAATTTATATACGATTAGAATGGTAATCTGTTGTTATTTTATAATAGAAAACAGCTTAAATAGTCGCGAAGTGATGACTATGTTTGTATTTTATAGCTAACTAAACTAGTAAATTAAAAACATATAGATAATGCATGATATAATTGTCATTAATGTAGAGCAATTTTAATAGTTTCTAGGGTATTTATGTTTGAGAGAATTTCGGTGATAAAACTAATTTCTTTTAAAATATAGGTAGTATTTGTTGTATTTTTGTAAATAAAAACGACTTTAAAAGTTGATGAAGTTTGAATTTCAAAGTATCTGAAATAAATTAGTTAATTTAAATATATTCTTTGTTATATTTTTATTATAAGAAACAGCTTTTAAACTTCAAAGTGTAACAGTTATGATCCTCAGGTAAAACCAGAGAAATTAAAAATAACATTTAATTGTTTAAAATTTTAATATATTTGATTTATTTTGATAACAAATGAATAATCTGGCAAACGAGGACCCGAATTTTGATAACAGGTACGGCATATATATATATATAATCCTAATTGTATGATTACCGTATGAAAAAAAACCACCATACGTTTGTCTTTTCTTGTTCTGTTTATCTTGAGTTTACTAACTTAAAAAGGTTTAGTAAACTTATTTTAATTACCTTTTAGAATTTGAAAGTAAATTTTTTTTAATGAAAAAAAGTGTCATTTACGTGGTTTTAAGTTAAGTTTTGGATCAATGTTGTTGTTTTTTTAATCATAAAAATGGAAGTCGAATATAATTCAATTTTCTTTTTGACAATGGACCGTGTTCGAAGTTCTTTACGTAAACTCTCTAAACTGGTGCACATCAGCAGATTGATTATTAATTTACGTAGAATTTAGTTTTAATTTTCGTGAGTAGCGTGTGTTTATAACGTTGTTTTAAATTATTATAGTTTACATATCATTTATGCTATTTTTAACAATTATTTTGTTATTGCTGACAAAATAATACCTTAATGTATTTCCAAAATTATAGGCAATTTTTAAGAGTTGTCTAGAATGGTTGTGCTGTAGTATTGATGATAAATGAATCAGACTATGAAATATATATAGATTATACCTTCAATATTTTTATGTAATTGGTAGTTTTAAGAATTTCAGCTGAGCATATGCTTTGTCTTAAATTAAATAAACTTGTTAACGAAATGTAGAAAATAATATATTTTCAGGAATATATATAACAATTATATAATTTCTTCTTTTTTGATAATAAGTTAAGAGGTTAGTAAAATATATGAGACTAAGCAAAGTTATTTGAAAAAGAACCCACTATTTTCATAGAATTATTTTAAAATAATTATGATACGAAGTGTGATTGTAAAGTAATACAGCTAAGGTCGTAACTGTTTTTTTTTTTTTTTATTTCCTACATGATTTTCACTATTCTTGCTGGAACTAAAAGCTACATGACTCCTCCAAAAAATGTACCATTCTCTTTTCGATATAGTCTCTATTCATTTCCGAGCACTTACGCCAATGTGTGATTAGTCGGGAAAACCTGTCGGAGAAGATTTCCGGTGGTGGTTTTCGATACCAAAGCAATGGAAGCTCTCACCTCGTAGTCAGAACGAAAGTGATGTCCATTTTGATACTTTTTCACATTTTTGAAGAAGCGAAAGTCACAACTTGCAAGGTCGGGGTTGTATAGGCAACCCTCAGCTGTCACAAACTGAATGACCCCTCCCTGCTTCAACCTCATGCCCTTGTGGGTTGCCATTTTCTTCAGTTCTCATCACACCAGCGATATTTAGGAACTAAGTGCATTATTTAAAGGATACATCTTTGAGTAATAAAAAGAATTTAAAAATTTGAGTAACGAATTAAAAAAAAAACTGAAAAAGCATTTTTCTGTAGCTCTTTACAATTGCTACCAGAAACACCACATTTTTCTGTACCAAATTAATGAATTATATTCTACATGATAATATTCAGGATGGCAGTAATTCCCAAAGAAAGCATTTTCTTAAAAAAAAAAATATTGTTGGCATTTTTCTTAACTTGGATATGATTATTTAACATCAACTTCGTTGTTAAATAAGATTTCGTATGGTTAAGAAAGCATTAACTATTTACTGGTTACATTTTTTTTCCCGACAGGAACGAAATTGGCACCCGTTTCAAAACTGAATTGCTCATGTTCTCGAAAACTTACATAGTAACACTAAATATATATACTCAAGAGTTGTATATATTTATGAAAAATCTTTCAAGTATAAAGTTTTATTCCTTTTAAGAGCATTTAACTAAACAACATAAACTCATCCTCTTAACATACTTAATTTATTACGCAAAAATAATAAAATACTCCTACTGGTGTTTTGATTATGGTTTTTAATGAAACCATTCTGAACTATTTTAAGTATCTATTAGTCCTTTTCAATTTAATTAATTAGAATGTATGTTTTCATTCAGTTTTTTCTTTTTAATTTTTAAATCATATTTCACGAATTACAAACATCCGAGTCTATTATAATTCAGTTCTCCTCTTTCTTTCTCTCTCTACTTTATTGCCTGCAAATACATTTGTGAAAACTTTTTCGATCTGGTGGTTCTCTTTCTTTTAATATTCGCTCTCAGGTTTCCACAATAGTTTTAATGACCCTTCAAAACACAGATATAGCCTAGAACAGAGGTATTCAACCTTTTACACTTTGGGGAACCCTTTGAGCTTACCGTTTTCTTGAAGGAACCATTTGATCAAAGAGCAGAAAAAATAGGATATCAAAGCTTTAATCCTACTCAAATTTACAAAATTGCTATTGCAATTATATTTTATCGCAATAAAAACATCTTAATAAGATAATGAATGGTAAGGTAGCTAATGAGATTTTTTTTTCTAAAATACATCCTAACAATAGCAACAATATTTTAAATTATAACAAATCCGTACATTTTTATTGTACATCCGTACATATACCCTCACCCTTTTAAACGAATGTCTCAATGGAAAATGCCTCAATCCTAAGGGAAAGAGCGGGGTTCCCCAATGAGCCATAAAATTTCCTGTCAACGTTCATTTTATTTCCACAACCCTCCCCAATTATCTATCACGATATCAAACCTTTTTTTTTTTTTTTTTTTTTTTTTTTTTTTTGGGGGGGGGGGGGGGGTTGGAAAAAAATACATCTAAAACGAATACGTGTAATTGAAATATTTCCGGCTAGTTTACTGCCGTACGGAATTATATGGTTGATCGCTTTATAGCTCTTGAAAAAACATTAAAGAAGGTGGCTAATATGTGATTTAATGCATCTCGATTAATGTATTTGAAACACGTGATTTTATTTTATCCATAAAATATTTATTTATACTTATTTTTACAAGCAAACTGTCTAATATTTTGGCGCTTTGATTAAGCAAATAGTGATCCCTTGCGCGTAACCCCTGTCAAAATTTCATCGAACCCAGTTTGAAGACCTCTGGCCTAGAAGAAAAACTTTTTTTTTTTTTAATATTCACTTCTTTTCTTCTTTTTTTTTCTGTTATTACACTACGCCTAGAGCATTTGACAACCTTGGCCTTAACTGTTTTGAAGAAATTACTGCCAACGGTCAACGAACATGAATAGCAACGTGTGTCCATTGTGAATTCATGTTGCCATTTGCGTTATTCACGATTTGCTAAAATGAAATATTCTCTCTGATATCGTGCGGATGCAAGATGAGGCTTCCCTTTATTTTGTGTATTCTATCAAATATTTGGTAACGCAACACTATGGTAAAAGAACTATCATCTACTATTTTCTGTTCTCGAGGCTGCCAAGATCACCTGATCTCATTCCAATAGATTTCTGGCTGTGAGTATACCTGATATTCATAGCATACGCTTCTAATACGCAAACTTTGTCAGATGTTAAAGATGTCATAACAAGTCAGTTTCAACACATGCTTCTTCACATAGTAAGTGCTGCATTGCTATTCAACATCTGCCACATACAAAAAGTCATTGTGTTTGGGGATGGACATGTTGAAAATTTGTGAAGCATAAAAATGTTTGCTTTGCTATTGCTTCTTTGTCTTTCATGTTCGTTTTCACTTTTTTTTTTCTTAGTCTGCGCCTATCACCCCCATTTTTCGAGTAACAAATATTGTTTTAAGTTTTTTACGGTGAAAATCCCATTTCAATAACAAAAAGTAGGAGTTACCGTTCGATATTTTCAAAATTTTGCGCTGTAACTGGAACAATGAGAAACGGTTTATTGTGTTTTTCACCTCATCCTAGAACACATATAAATTATAATACCTGCAATCCAAATTTTATGTCGTTCCATCGAACATAACATTTGCTAAGGGGTAATATGTCGGCAAAAAATTTTTTACAATCATTCTGTATATAGTTTATAACTTTATAAACCATTTGTGCGTCAGGTTCCCGAGTTTTTAGGTTATTTTATGGCTCATTTTCCGAACTCTTAGGTTATAACTATCCTGAATTTGCTGATGATTTACCAAAAAATTTAACATTGATTTAGAATCTAGTGATCTTCCTTAAAAAATATCTAGAAATAATCCGGATGTTTAACGAAGATGCGTCTGTTTAAACAAAAATTCTAGATCAATTTATGATATGCAGCCGTGATATATAACCTCATACCCTCCCATTGCCTGTTTCTTAATCCGCCTAACCTGGCCGTAAATTTACGATAAACTACACTGATAGTGGTAGATTTTGACCTCTAGACTGGAAAATCTTGATATATTACTTTGCAACTTTGACTATAATATCTTATGTTGGATTAGCTATAGACGAAGGTTTTCGCATCTGAACGCTAAGATTTAAACTTTCTTGTTGAACAATGTTTCAAAATCCAAGGTAATTTTCGGTATACTTTTATGAACTAAATAAGTTAATTAATCAGTATTATACATATATTTAAAGAATTTATTCAAACAGAATAAGTTCTTTAAATATGAATAAGCTAAAGAGTTTCATTAAAATAGAAGTTTCAAGCAGGATCGAAATGTAAAAAAAAAAATGCACTTTTATACTCTTTGTTAATTTAATTTTTTGTATTTTCTTTGATGTTAATGACAAATTTTTTGCCCTCGGTATGTGATTATGTTATATTGTTAGTTTAAAATACGTTTTGAAAATGATTTTTATTTTATTTGCAGTTCTAAAAGGTGATGAGTTTCTCCGAAAATTTGATTTACCAATGGACAATTTTATGCTTTTTGGGTCTTTTCAATGAATATGTAAGTTATTTTATGCAAGATATCTTTTCTCTCTCTACTTTTATATCAGATATAATTTAATCGCGTGTAATTTATCCATAGCATAAAATATTACTTTAACACTTTCAGAAATGGATGTACATTACATGTTAAAATCATTTTTATATTAATAATTTTTATTTGTTAGATAACATTCTACTATTCTTAATCTATTTGCGACTGAGGGCGCAAACATGCGTACAGAGCTGGGCCGTCTATCTCTTTCGCGTGCATCACTTTCGCATGCCAACGGTGTTCGTTGAGTCGTTGGTTCGAGCCTTGTTGCCACTCCGACCCGCCATGTATCCGGGGCTGATGCACATTAAATCTGCCTTGGCTTAAAGTCCTCCCGAAAGCGTGGTGTGGAAGTTAGGACAGGTGTCGTTCTCCTCACTTGACCGAGGTTCAAAATTATGAGGTCCGACACCAATAGTCCTCGTGTTGCTATAGTGTGACATCAATAAAACCAACCAACAAGGCCTCGAGTGATCATGGTGGCGGATTCGCTGCCGGCGTTGTTTTCATCGAGTCGGGGGCTCGAACCCTGAAGTCACTAAAGATCCGCTGGATAGAGGGGTTGATGCACAAAAAATCTTGTCGTGGTCTCTAATCCTCCCTTTGGTATGGTGTACAAGTATGGGGAGGGAGGTGCCAGCTCAGGTGTCGTTCTCGTCATTTGGCCGAGTTTTGACATTACGAGATCCATCGCCAATAGTACGGCGTTAATAATCGATCACATCACATCCCCAGGACCGGTGGTTTTTTGCTAGACAAAATTCACGAAGTTATGGAAATGTGAACGCATTATTTAATGGTGTTCTGTAAGTATATATGCTGTTCATGCTTTATATATATTGTTTATTTACCTACTTAATATGATTAGGGTTTTTTTTCATATTTATAATAATGTTATATTTACTTACTGCAATAATCCCTTTGTAATCTGTCACTTCGCCTTTCCCATTTTTCCAATAATACGGCGTTTTTTCAAAGGTTGACAAGTCATAGAAAATTATTTTGTCTCCTACTTTAGAGGAATAATGTAGACTACCAATACAATTTTTGCAGTTTGAACTATTTCGTGTGTTTGACACTTTAATTGTTTGTACTGTATTACGTTTTATGAAATAATACTAACTTAAATCTATTTATATGCGTTATTTGTTGTGACGTGACTTTCCAGTTATTAGGTGGTTTCGATGTTCCGGGCAGTACTCTGGTCGATATCTGCCGGATTACTCATAAAATTATATATACGAGAGTGATCTGAAAAGTTTCCAAGCTAACAAAGATACACAAAACATTTTTTTCTTTAATTTTTTTTTTTTTTACTTAATCTCCATGTAAGTCTACACACTTCTCCCAGCGATGCCCTCATCTCGTTAACCGTCCAAATAGTACTAGGCGTCTTTCTCTGCAAAATAATTGTTTACAAAAGAGATGGCGTGATCATTTGACGAAAATCTCTATCCTCCGAGGGCAATTATTAGATAAGGTAACAAAAAGAAGTCAGCGTATTGTCTTGGTGAAACAGAATTTCTTTTTCTGCTAATGTGGGCTTATTTCCGCAATTTCTGTATTTCTGTCTTCAGCTGAAATTGAAGGGGAAACGGCCAAATGATGCGTAGATTCAAATGATTCTTGTAATTGTTTTTCCAATTTGAAGATAATCAATTAAGATAACTCCATGAGTATCCCAAAAAACAGTCGCCATCTCTTTCCCAGCCGAAAAAACAGTTTCTACTATTTTATTTTGAAGCGATTTCCTCTTCGCAGTCCATTGTTTTGGCTATATTTTTGTTTCGGGTGAGTATAATGGTATATCCAAGTTTCATGTACAGTAATTAATTGGTGCCCAAACTGATTTATTGCGCCAACACAGATTTGAAAATGTTCATTTGAACACGTTTTTGGTCTAACGTGAGCAAACAAGGCACCCAACTCGCGATTGTACACTTTCATCAGTCACACACGCGACACACAAACACATATGCAATATATAAAACGCAAATACCCTCCTTTTAACTTAAATCGCATCACAAGAAGGAAAATCAACCACTATACGAAGCGGCACCACTCCATCATCACTTTTCAAAAAAGTACATGAATTCTTGTTAAACAGTGAATCTGAAACTACAACTGACAAATAAATCCTAATTTTTCCAAATGTTATTCATATTATTTGAGTAATAATTTTACTCCCTTTGATGGGAATTTTTTATTTCCCACTGTGCGAAACATTTGGCCTTTTGCAATTTCTAATTGTAGTTTATTTCTGATTCATAGTTTTAGAGATTATAATTGAGTGAGAGGAAACCTAAATATCCGAAGGTATATATTTTAATCAATGATAAAATAATAAAGTTTATTTATGAGAAAGTACTTATGAAAATAAGTTTCTTGATATCAATAAAACCTGACTGATTTGGTGAGACTTTTTAAAAGAAAAACGATAATAAAAATTTTATATGAAGTGTATTTACACTTTTAAAAATATTCGTAATTTCTAAAAATAATTAGACGCTTATGTAATAAGAATTTTAAGTCTCTACAATGTACAAAAAATCTCAAAAATATATACCTGGGAAAAAACTGATGAAATTAAGGTTAATCATTTAGGACGTAACAGTCACGTATACGAGCCAGCATGAAACACACACGGTTCCCGAATGGTACGCCAGCATGATAGAGCGTTTTCTCATTCACTCTCCCCCAACCGTAACGCATACGAGTTAGAATAATGTAATGTTCTAAAAACTAATACTTCGGGTACAAAATGGCATTATATGTCCATAAGATTTCAGATACGTGTGAATTGTTGACCTACTTAAAATGAAACAAACATTACTCATATGTATTTGATTTTAATTATATATATATATATATATATATATATAAAATTTAATTATATTAAAGGCATGCTCTCAATTTGCAGGATTCCTAATTAGCTCTGTTAATAAACGAGTGGTATTTGTTAAAAATTGGTTTTGCTAGAGTTTTGGGTGTTTGGATTTACAGTTCAGTATCTAATATAAGATAAAACCTTGTGTAGGTGAATTGTTTCTGTTTCGAATTAGCATATATATATATATATATATATATATATATATATATAAGAGAAACAGTGCTTTTTCTTCCCGTATAAACTAACGATATTTCTAAGAATTCTGTGTTCAACGACCCTCTGCGGGTCCTTCGTATGTGAACACAAAATCAAATACGAGGACCGTCTTAAATCGATAGCCACTGCTCAATGATCGCGGAAGACCACATGTTCCTTGCAAATGTCAAATTTTGCTCTTTTTTTTTTCATCATTTGTTTTATAGAAATAAAGACTTTTCTAATTGTAATATTTTGAAAAAAAAATGCTTTTTATTTTTCCTCTCTTTTCGTTCAATTTTGTTGAAATGAAATAAATACGATGGTTTTATATATTTGAGAGGTACATTTTTAAAAGCATCATTGAATTAACATATCACTAACAAATTCTAGATGATGGCCCCACAAAAACTAATTTATTTCTAATATTAATTAATTTAAATTCCTTTTTTTAATTATTTTAGATGTTTGTATGGTCCAGAGATACTACAGAAATCGATCGTTATTCTGTAAGGGCAAGATATTATTCTAGAACGTGGTCGGATTGGACACCGTGGTCAGTTTGCAGCAGGACATGCGGTGGGGGTATTAGACAACGAACTAGATTTTGTAAAACGAGGTAAAGTTTTTATTTTTGTTGTTCTAATGGTTTCATTAAAATATGTATTGTTTTGATCATAAATAAAAATCGGAAGTTCCTTCATATATATTTGTAATTAAAGGTGATTTGCTCCCGACAAACTATTACCCCTTCAACAGTTTTTTCCTGAGAAAATGCGTAATGTTAGTTTATATTGATTAATATCTTAAGTGAATGAAACTGTATATAAATTAATATATTGTTTGCAAACAAACTTTTGAAGCAATCATTGAATGAGTTAGTGATAAAATTAGATTAAAAATTTAGATTTTAAACAGATGTTATTAATTTTTTGCCTTCTATATTTTTATTTCTATCAAGTGTAACCCGCAAATAAGTTAAAACACAACTAATATATATGCAAATGTAACATTTTCTGGGGGGAAAATTAAAAAAAAGCTATTTTAATTTAATTTATGCTTATTTTAAATGTTTATATTAAAAATAACAATACATAAAAGTAAAAGTATTACTTCACTGTATTTCTTATGGTAGTTACGTAATAAACTATGCTTACAAAAGGCATAACAGCCTTAAAAACAGGTTTTTCGAAGAAAATTTGATAGAAAAATATATTCCATATTAAAAAATAAATCTCTTACATATATTTTTTTTATTTTTCAGCTATTCGTTCCCTTTTGCTTGTTTATTATTTTTAAGACCATTTAATTGCATATTATTGGCAGTCAGATCGTTTTTAAGCATATTAAAGCAATAATAAAAAAAATCATATCTCAGATTTTGTGATTACACCGTTAAAACAATAACGAATTTTTGTAATTTTTAGGATGGTTGGATATAGAGTTTCTGATACATGCTTAGGGGATACTGTTGAATATGAACTCTGTTCAAGACATGTAAGTAATTTAATACATTTATGTTTTTGTATAATATCTTATTCGCTTTTCTTTGTAGTATTTAATTTTTTTAGTGTAATTCGTAAATAATTGTTTAAAATATAATTTTTTTATTATATCTATGTAAGAATTATTTACAAATTATTAACTTTTCAAATATATTTCTATTTATAAGTCAATTTGCTTTGATCATAAATAAACTGACCAATGATTTACCCATGCCTTAAAATCCGAAGTTGTCACCTTTATCTTGATGCATTCAGTTCCCTTTTGTAAAACAAAGAAAAAAAAATTAAATATGTTTGTTCAACATTGATAGATCAATCTCAAACAAATAATATATATATATACAGTTGTAACAGTCCCCATGATCTTAACTTTAACGGGACTGCTAACGCCATCTGTGGTGACGTTGAAAAAGATTTTTTTCCCTTCCTCTAGTAGATGTTGAAGTGAAAATTTCTTTTATGTATTTCTTAAATATTCCTGTGATGTGATGTATCCGTGTGCTGTGAACCCAAAAATAAAATGATTTTAATTATCTTAGATGAGAGTATCTTCATTCAAATACTCAAAATGCATTTCACTCACGCATGCAACTTTACTCATTTAATTAATAATATTACCGGTCAATGAATTCAACAGTATGAATGTCATTCCAACTTCATCTCAGAGAGATTTTCCATTGTACTTATATCTAATCTTTTCGGATATAAGTTATTTATAAATTGCTATCCCCCACCTATAGAAGGCGCTTTATAAGAGACGATTGTGTAAGATGTTTGCATACAAAATACTCTGTTGTAAGAAACTCTCTGTAACCATTGGCAGGTGACGCAGGCGCTAAACGTAAATGGCGTTGCTCACCAATGTAACTTGATAAGAGATATAAACGAATAAAGTTGTTATTGTTTTGCAACCAAGTCTGTTCTTTATTTGAATCTCAATGACGAAGTTAGTTAACAGAATTAAATTAAGTAAACTAAAGTAGAATTAAGTAAAATTAAAAAGTTAAAAAAAAAAGTTATTCGATCAGAAGTGGCACGAAAAAAAATAAAGTGAAGCTAATATAATCTATTTTAAAATCATTCCTAAGCAGTACTATATCAATGTAAAGTAACATTGTCATTTCGATTAATTCCATTTCTCTCTATAAACAAAAACGTGGCATTTATTTCAAGATTCTCAAAATTTGAATTTTTACTTCTAGAACTTTTAATAGTCGTCATTAGTAAAATACGGAGAAGGTACCGTTTCGAATGGAAATTTCGCTGATCCTTTAAATCCCTTCATCCACCAATATAATCAACTGAATGTAATCTTTATGATGAACAAGCCATTCACTGTATAAAATTTTCTGAAAGAAAATCAAAGAACTTTGAAACAGATATATGCTTCCATTAAAAATAAATATGCGTAAATATGCGTTAATAATACATATAGATAACGAAATTATACAATTTCGAAACCATGAAACTTGTCAATAGATAGCAGTTGTACATTAAATGTTACACTGAATAACAGATGGAATTCCCAATCAATTGCAATACATGCTATACAACTAAATCAGGAATAGAATGTAATCCAAATCTTATATATTTTGTCATAGATTTTTCCAGGCGTTCTTAAATTATTGTTCCAGATATTCGATATTGGGTTGCACTGTAATTTGACGATCTAAAACCTTCCTATAAATATTCAACTGGCTGAAAATCAAGAGAATGAAATATATCGCAGAATTATTTTTAACCTAGCATTGTCATGCTTGTTCAAAATAACTCGCATATTTATGACAAGAGCTCAGTGCTATATACTCACTAGACTTTCAGTCTGAAGAGGGCAATAAGATTCAAAATGCCGAATAACATTAGCGTTTCGTTTAAGTCGTTAAAGTTGAATGTAAAATTAGCATAGATGACCTGTTGCTGTAGGAAACAGCATTCTACGCCAATATATCAAGGGTAATGGTTTTGTGTTCTTCACAAAACAAAGTCTTTTTGGAAGCATTGACTCAAGCTCGTACGTTTCTGATGATCACTTACTTCAAGATTTAAGCAGATTTCATCATTACACATTAAGAGATACCAGTGTTTTGGAAATCTCGATGATAGATAACGACACCATTGAAGATGGCTTATTCAATATTGGGAAGGGGAAGGAGATGACAGACAGACGTGTTATATAAAAAGGGTGTTGTGACTTTCTCTGATGCAATGAAGTGATGCAAATTATCACAAATGGTATGAAAGCTGAAGGCTTCCTTATATTTGACAAAGTTGCATTTCGGGGGGCATTAGACTTCTAAGGTACACTTGTCTCCATTGGTACACTTTAGTCTTCGAAATTTTTCTCCGATGTGTGCTTTGCTATATCTATTGCTGCTAAAAGCTCTATCATTGCTGCTAAAAGCTCTATCATTGCTGCTAAAACCACAGCTTGTTACAACCCAAGTGGTGGCCTATTGTTCCTTATGAACAGCCCCCTTCCTACATTTCTTTCTACCTTTATTTAAGTTATCAATTCCGCACTTTGAAACCTCTACCACAGTTTTGACATCACTCACTGAGGCACGTTCAGAATTCGAGGCCTTTCCACGTGTGATCGTCTGAATTCGAGCATTCTAACAATTCATCCTTTGGCAAACATATCCAACTGCCGTCTTTGTACCATCATTCGTGCTGTTTAACCGTTATCAATGTTCTTTCTCCCATGATGTTCATGAAACCTATTTAAACTGAAAATGCCGGATGAGCTGGTTTATTTGCTTCCGACGAGCAAAGATGTCTTGCGCATGAAGACGTCGACTGAAATGTTTTGCCTAAAGACAAAGTTTCACCTTCGACAAATGATACTCCACGCATTATTTCAAAAACATTCATCTATATTTATTCACATTTTTTTCTCATTTTACGAATTAGGCTGTACTTTTGGACGCCAATGTATGTATATTGATAATTTCATTATGTATTATGTAAGGTTAATCTACGAGTAGTTAGTAAATCTCATAGATTTTAAAATCTTTGCTATTATAAAAGCATAAGAAATAGATAAAAGTATATTCTAATGATGCAAAATAACACAAAACTTTTTGGCGTTGGGGATACTCTTTTAATTAATATCTCGCTATAAATAAAACAATAGTTTCTTTTTCAATTTAGGAATGAAAATACAGTGGTTCCCAAAACCGAGTATACACTCTTATTTTTCTTCTAAAACGCGTAAGACAATATCATTAAGTACTTTTTTTTATTTTAATATTTGCAATAACAATATAATATACATTACAATATATATTAGAATAAGAAACAAAAATGAAAAATGAGTATTATTTTAATTACCGTAATTTTTACATTGAAATTATAAATTTCTATGTTTGAAAATTGGAAATATACACTTAGGATAATTACTTACATTTTTTAACTTAAATTATAATTTCGTTACATGTCCCTTTACATTTATAGCATCTTCCAAAAGATGTACATTGATTTAAAAAGGTTCGTGTAGTTTCACAGGATATTTTACCCATTTCTCCGTGTGTGTGTTCTTTGTCCTTAAGACTATATTTTTGGACAGATTTTTTTTTTCAAGTTGACTATCATAATACGTTAGAGAGACTCAGGTGATGTCTGTAATTGCGTTTTACAATTGTACAATAACCACAACTTATTTTTAACTGTATTCTTTGGTGTGTTATCTTGTAGAAACGCTATGCGACTTTAAATCTAATTTCTGTAGAACAATTTAAAGTACTTAATTTTAAATTGTTCTTCAGTGCATCCAAATATTTTATTTTTATCCACGACTCCGTCAATAAATACTGTTTCTCCTACGCCTTTTGCAGATATATGATCCCACACAAAAACGAAACCACTTCTATGCTTGACAACAAGGGAAGGGCGTGGATGTAGTTCAGAGTCGCCAACATGTCATCTACCATCATTGCCAAAAACATTGAATTAATTTTCATCCCTGAATATTACATTATTCTAGAAATGTTGAGACTTTTAAAGACAAATTTTAACTATTGTAAACCTTTTTTTCTATATTTGCTTTGGAACTAGATGATTTTCATCCAGGTACGAGACCATTGTTAATTTGCTTCTCGGGATAATCTTCCTATTCCTTTTGCAGAAACACGTTCTTTCTGTTCGTCTTCGAACTGAAGGACTCTATTTCTCTCTCTCTCTCTCCTAGGTTTATTTGCAATTTGTCCAAAATTTTTACATTCCTGGATATTTTTTGTACCCATTCCTGACTACATTGAGCTTCCTCAGGAATTCACGCAGAAATTTATTTATATCTGGAATTAGAGGGACATTTCTCCGAATTTCAAAATTAGCCTTAAGTTCTAGAGCTCATTTTCACAAGTAATGATAGCAAAATTGCAATTTGAATAAGATGTTTACTCAATTTCATGATCTTTAGATATAGAGCTTTGCCCTAAATTTTGTTAATTACTGTCGAATACATTTTACAATGCACATTTTATTATTCCTTAGATATTAAACATAAGTGAGTAATGATAGTATTTTATTCCCTTCAAAAAGAGAGTGAGAGGGGAATATCTCAATTTTAGGAGTCATTGTATATGTTACCCTTAATTATCGAAAGCCTTAACCTTTTAAAAAAAATAGACTTTACGTTTGTTTTGTTTGTAAATTCAGATTCTTGTCTTAAAACATTTAATATTAAACCTTTGTGACTATGAAATTCTTAAATGCTTGCTTATTAACAAAATATTATGCCAATTTAATTTTATAAGTGTGAAAAGCACATTTTATAATCCAGTGTGTCACTGTTTCGTTAATTGACATTTTTCATTTCCTTTTAACAGAATTCATTTCTAAAAATATGTTACAAAGTAATATTTATTCACATACACAATATAAACAATACAAAACAAGCACATGATCAAAGATTCTCGAATAAAATAGCAAGAGAAGCAAATATTAAAATGTAGCTTTTGATGTTGTATAATGAAAGTTTCTGTTCCGCAAATGAAGTAAAGTACACTCATCAATCTTTAATAAACATTGATTTATTGGAGACAAGAGCGTTACACATTCAAATCATCTGAATTCATTATGTTTTATCATATTTTTCATAAAATTCGGTTATAGAAGGAGTGATATTAAACAAAGAAATAAATAATCAATTTCATAAAAAGACCAAAACAAATTTACCAAACATTATTTTGAGGACACAATTCTCAATTGAAACTTACTGCTCTAGATATCGTCATTTAGTAGTCCATAGAGGTAAAACAACTTGTGAGGAATTATCCTCGTTTGGAGTATTAGACATTATAACTCATCAATTATCAGCCAACATATTAAACTAAATCTTTGAATAATCAGTAATCAAAATAAATTAAATATGTGGAATGGTTTACTAAACTCTCTTCTCAACTAAATGTTATAATAATTATATCTTGCGAACTCTTAAGAGTAGATTTCTAACAATGTGTGGCTGTTAAGTAACGAGATTGACGCTGCTACAGAAGTACGCATCTGTCAAACGCCAGTGACCGACAGCTGCTTAGGAAGAAGCCTTCCCTTTCGAATGCAGCACCTCTCACTTCTGTAAACAAATCCGTATAGCCGTAGCCTTCGTTCTTATTACAAGTATTCTTTTGGAAAAGTGAAAAGTGTAACTATAGAATAACTAACTGTTGTGAAATTTCACATGCAACTTGGAAAATTCGCTCCTGAAACTTATAATTTATTGAAAGAAGTACATGACAATGAACGTTTTTCGCGTGCATTTGTTCTTGAGTGGTTAAAGCGTTTTCAAGATGGATGAGAAAACATTGAAAAGGCTTCACTCCCGGGTCGCCCTTCCGAGTCAAAAACGGATGACAATATCGAAAAAATCGGTAACTTTGTTCGATCTGACCTTTGGTTATGTATTCGTGTGATTGCTGAGACTGTAGTAAAATTTTACATAACAATTTCAATATGCGAAAATTGTGTGCAAAATAGTACCTAAAATTCTCTCGTTTGAACAACAAGAAACGTGCAAAAATGTTTGTACTGACACTTTGTATGCCATTGAAAAGAACCCAAGAAGATAAAAAGTTGTGACGAATCGCTTTTTTTTTATTTATGATCTTGAAATGAAGCGCCAATCCATGCTCTAGAAGACCCTATCTTCATCGAGAGCCAAAAAAAGATCGAATGAGCAAATCAAAATTCGAAGCAATGATGATTGTGTTTTTCGTTATTCATGGGATTATGTACTTTCACTAGGTTCCTGAAGGTCAAACTATTAATCAGCATTACTATCTTCACTTTCTTGCTGAACTCCGTGAAAGAATAAGCTGAAAACAACCCAAATTGTGGAAGGACAAGTCATTCCTCATTGTCTGCCAAAAAGTTTCTAGCCAAGTGCATCATCTCAGCGTTACACCATCCGCATTATTCGCCGCATCTTGAGCCATGCGACTTCTGTCTGTTTCTTAAGGTGAAATCTGCAGTAAAAGGAACAAGATTTGAGTTCCTTGAAGCAGGAAAGAGAAAGCGGCACGCGTCCTGAAAGAGCTGACAGAAGAAGACTCCCAGCATTGTTCCGAGCAATAGAAGATTCACTTGGAGCGTTGTAAGGATATATGAGGAGTGTAAATTGAAGGTGATAATAAGTAAATATAGATTACATCAAAATAAAATATTTTACAGCGTTAACCTCGTTATTTAATAGCCACACCTCGTTTTTTCTTGAAGTTTCTCTAGCCTCTATATCTCCCCTATGTCTCCCTATAATTCCTCTATCTCTCTTCATTCCTTTTCGCTTCACTTTTAATTAAATAGTAATACTCTATTACATATATCATGTTTCTTTCGCAAGGCTTATAGATCAAATATCTTAATAAAGCAACTCCAGAGGTTAGCTAGAGGAAATGTATTTGAGAATCCGTTCTAAACTTAACACTGGCAATAACATATAATTCCACAAGGATGCTTAGGAAGTCAAATTCTCACACAAATCGAGTTTAAAAACAGATTAGTTCTGACTTAACAAAAATGAGATGGAACCTTGAACTCTCATAACACATATCAAACTCAATCTTTTCTTGTTAACCTACCTATGAATATAATTTGGATCCGTATTTTTTATTGCTTTTCTCACAGGCATGTTCTTCATCGACGGAGGAATTTTTAGATTATCAATGCTCGCAACGAAATGGTCAAGTAATCGGTGGAAGGAGAATCGAAGAGTGGATTCCGTACCGATATGGTAAGCACCAGTTCGTTCCTGTTCCATTTTAACCGCTCAATCGCTTCAAAAAATATATCTATGTACAAGAGAATTGTCAGGAAAAAATCACTTGACAAATCTTTTCGAAACTGTAGTGAAAGCAGTATCTTAAGAAAAACATGAAATTCACGAATGGCCATGTTTCTTATTATATTTGTCACTGTACTTTTTAATTATATATAGTATATAATGTTGATTTTTAAACATTTTGTATAATTTTTTAGAATATATTAAAAAGAATAGTTATTATATTTTGCTGTTATTTTTATAATGCTGAAAATCCCGAGCAGAAAAATGGGAAATTTGTTAATGCTGGATACTTCATGAAGTTTGTTATGATAATGGTTTGTTAGTTGTTATTGGAAGTTTGTTAATTCTACAATTAAGTAATCATAATTTAACTAGTCTGCCCTAAATTAGATGTAATATAATTAAACTATATATTTTTAAAAACTTTCTTAGATATATTTCATAATCTTTATTTTATAAAAATGCGATCTCTCTCTCAATTAATAGTAAACACTACTTTTAAAATAATTATTTACATTCATAAATTAAATCTTAAAATTGTTTTATTAAAATTAATTCTCCGTGGATGCTGTAACTTTAGAAATAAAAGTTATTTCTCTCATACTTATTGAACTTATATAATAATTATGTAGCTAGTAAAATTTATTCGTGTTTTAAATTCTTTAGAAGAGATCAGGAGCAAATGCAAAATTTCAGTGTAATTTTATAGCTTATTAATGCTTGAATCGTAGCTGTTCGGTGAACAACCTTTTTCCGCTCAATTTTTATTTATGTGTGTTTAAAAAGTAATCATTTAGAGGAAATCAGGAGCAAATGCAAAATTTCAATGTAATTTTATAGCTTATTAATGCTTGAATCGTAGCTGTTCGGTGAACAACCTAATTCCGTTCAATTTTATTTATGTGTGTTTAAAAAGTAATCATTATAAAATTTAGGAAAATAGATCAATAAAAACATTATAGCAATTTAGAAAAGATTTTGTAAAATTTGAGTTTCGTTTAAAATGTCATATGTGATGCTTAGATCGTTGATTTCTAATTTGTGCTTTATTAAACCGATATACAATGTGGCCAAGTTAAAATGATTGTGCTCAGAATGTTTTGTTGCGAGATCTGATTGCGAGAATTACGTCAAACAAAGTAGGAAAATTAAGTAAGACGTGGGACGCTGGATTCTGCGAGAGAAAAAAATTTAATTCCAAAAGTCACTAATTGCGGCATATGTATTCCCGTGTAATTAAAAAGAGTTTTAAAACTTGCAGAATCTATACTGAAGCAAAATTGCTTTTTATTTAGCATATTTAATGATTTAATTCAAGTTCAATATGGCAACAAATTTGAAAAAGCAAAAAATTTACATAAACACTAATAAAGTTTCTTTTCCGCAATTTCACTTATTGAGTCCGAAAGAAAACCGCAGCAGAAGTTCGTTATTCAAATTTCACGTAACATTCTTTGTCACAGTGCCGGCTTCTTGAGTTTTAAAAGTCAATATGTTACTTTTGGAAACCATTTGGATTGAAAGTTGCGTTCAATAATGTCTCCTTCTTTAGTCGAGCGTGCGTTACTTCTCAAATTCTTTTACCTCAACCAATGCAACACATCAACCACTCTTTATGTTCTAAGAAAGCACAAAATATGCATGAAGGTAACGGTCTTTTGTCAGTTAATGGTTTAAAAGCAATGGTTTTGTGAAGTTTAAGAAAACAGGTTATCTGAAGGTTCAGTCAGGGCAGAGGACTAAAACCCTTACCGTTGCGACGGCGATTGTCAACCAAACACAAGACAATATAGCGGCCACTTCCAGAGTTCTGGGGGTAGCTCTGAATCTGGATATGCCTTATCGTACGGTATGGAAAATCTTACTAAAGATCATACCCTTCTATCGGTCGCGTGCAAGAGTAACGTCACACCGACCTTGATAAGCAATGGGCTTCTGTTTCACCTTTCTCGCCCAAATGGAGGTGGATGATGCCTGGCTGTGGAAAATCTTATGAAGAGATAAAGCCTTCTGTTATCTGAATGGAACTGCAAATACGCTGAACTGACGACTTTGGGATTACAAATCACCAAAAGCAGTCGAAATAATTCCTTTGCATTCACTGAAGGTAACTAATTGGTGTGATTTCACAGTAAAAATGATCATAGGGATCCATTATTCTATGAGAACGCTACCTCGACATGAGCGTTAACCTGTTCTATTACAGGAGAGAAATATCGCCAAATATTAAAAAAATTGTCATTTCGGTAATTCAGCAAAGACAATGCCCGAGGAGAATCCTTTTCTTGCAGGATGGAGCTCTTCCACACTGCTTTGTGAACACGGCATCTGCTACGAGAGAAATTCACAACAGAATGAGTCATTAGCTGCTGCTTTCCAACTGCATGGCCACCTCGGTTCCTTAGTTTTGCGACTTTTAGGTAGCACCTTGCGACTTTTGGCTACCTAAAGTCCAAGGTCTATCAAATAGTTGTCCAGGACCTGATTATGTTGTATAACATATCACAGACTGTACGGGAGATTCCTGCACAGCTGTTATTTTCTGCTTTTGTGAATGCTGTGCACAGAATGTAATATGTAGGACACAAAAACGGCGACCGCGATGAACATGATATGAATCTGTTAAATAAAAGGTAATTTTATTTCAGTATCAATTCTGCATTTTTTTTAAACTCTTTTCAATTACATTGCTCCACATATTCCCTTAGAGGTGACTTTTGGAACTACTTTTTTTTCGCGGAATCCTTCTCCCCACATCTTGTTTAATCTTGCTACTGCATTTGGCTTAATTCTCGCAATTAGATCGCAAAACAAAGCACTCCGAGCACTGTCAGTTTAATTATAGCCACCTGGTATTTTTGAATATATGTATAACTTTAGTCGAAATATTCACGTATTCTGAGGGGTGCAAAAAGCAATCTAAAAGTTCACAGACAAGATAGAATTAATACTTAACATGTATATCTAAATATTTTTATTCCAACACCATATAGAAATCATAATAATAAAGAGTGCAGTGAATTCGCATTTCAGACTGTTCAATTTCAATTAAAATCACATCGTTAAGAAAAGGAAAAGAATATTATTTTTTTATAATAGGCTGTACATCTATCCGCACATTTAACAAAATTTACCGGTTTTGTAATGAATTTATCCTTGTACTACATCTTAATTATAATATATATATTTAATATAACTTCCTCTTCGAATGAATGATTGAGGATGGAGTATAATAGAGCAAGAGTCATACATGGCTATGCTGCGTCAAACAAGGTACTCGTATAACTGTTATCTAAACGATTGAAAAATTGAAAAAAGGTAACATTTTGGAAGAGAAGGATCGAAAATAGAGAAGGACCGCTAGAAAATCCCAGGAGAGTAGATATAAGATAGTAAATACCAAGAGAGAAAAATATCTCTAAAATTCCTCTGGTTCGTGATACCCGTACTTACCTAAAAAAGGTAAGCCCCTGAGAGTTACTTCCTCTTTGAATTTCTTAGGAAAAATATCCCCTTGTGTTCACAACTTTATTTTAATTTGTTGTGTGGTGCAGTTTTGTATGCATTTCAGGAAGGAATCCTTGTGAACTCCAATGCTGGGCCAAAGACCGATCTCTAGTGTACAGCTTCGGGAAAGTAATCGACGGCACTCATTGCTCAGGGGCCGATCCAAAGGACCCTGCTCTATGTGTCAACGGTAGGTGCATGGTACGTAATTGAATTACGTGAACTAAATTATAGATAGGATTTTGTAGTAATGTGCTTCTCTCTTTCACAATATGCGTAACACAAGAGCATTAGTTTCCATATGTTTTGAAATTATAAAATATTACAGTTCTAGATTTTTATTCAAGAAGCAAAACTGTATTTAGCAAATTAGTCCGAATGTGTCTGCCATACAATATTAATAATATTTAATTTATTCAGGACGATACAAGCTTCAAGAAACATTGTGCATAGATCCTCTTACCTTTGTACCATGGTCGTATTCATACATAGGGTTGTCAAATTTAAAGCTTGGAGAGCTTATAGAAATTACAGAATTGGCCAATTTTTCGCAAAATGTTCTCGCATACAACTTAATTATTAAATAATGGAAATGGATTGTGAGACCCTTTGAACGACAAGAATTAATATTGAATATTTTAAGTAATTGAAATTTTTAAACCGCTTTCTTATGGTGTTATAGTGTGACGCTCGCCCGATCCGGGCTTCATCTTGTGTCATCACTAGATTCAATTATTAAACACTACGACACAATAATCAAAGAGACACTAGAACAATCTTTACGGAATTTATTAACATATATTTACTATGACAACAACTCACTATGCTCTCCCGGGGAATATTTCTAATAACCTCAATTCAACCCACCAATAGTAATCTAACAGACTCTTACCACTAATCCTTCCTCGACTGCAACTCAGACTCTAGATCAACTGTTGAAAACAGCAGTAAAGAAACGTCTTACAACAATCTTTAATCTAACCCTTTAATTCAACCTCTCTTTCTACTTCTCCTTCCGCTTATCTATAGCTTCAGCTTCATTTCTCCTACAGCCTCTCTCACGCTACTTTCAGTCGGATTTTATATATTTCCTAACTCACCCGTTTCACTTCATTTCTACCTGCTTTACATAATCACATTTCATTTTTGGTTGGGCAAAGATTGTTTAGCAAAAGCAATCAATCTCAATTAAAAGTCCCCAAGGTTAGTGAAGAGAAACCGCGAATAGCCCAATGTCACAACCCCTCCCCAGAAATGAAACGTGATTTATCGTTGGGTACAAAAACCCAGCGTGAAAACGATTGACGAAAAAACAGCGTGATTACGATTAAATTCCAAATGCCTACGTAATTGGATGCTATCATATATTTGCTCAACTTCCGAACACTAAAGCTAAAGTGAATTTAAATTCAATACTTTATTTCCCTTTGCTAATAAGCTGAAAATTTAAAGCTTTCTGAAGTCACTATACTGCTACTAAACGGCTAGTCTAAGGCGCCACCCAAGGAGAGCTTACAAAAAAAACTAATGTTAACATTCCAAATATAATTTATTAACAAAGAATCTTCCTGAACTTCTTATTCCTCCTCAGCCGGAGAATTTTTTTGATTCTTCGGCTCCTTTACCAGGTGTATGTCAGGGTCTGGTACCCTGAAATAGATTGCAGTGTACATTATTTTGTAACAAGTAAAATATTAGTAAACATTATTTGTATGATTATCATTCATACAAATGCATCTAATTTTTCACATAACATTCAAGAAATTGATGAATGACGCGATCTGGTCAAGAGACGGAACGATGCAAAATGCGAACTTAACGCAGCGCTAAGTGTTAATATTAGTCGCGATCCCTAATTACGCCACGATGTGACCAGATGTATAACATAAATACAGTTATGAAATGATTATACATGATTCATGCAAAATAACAAGACAAGAGGCTTACTTATGTTGCACCTTTCAAACTGTAAGAATTACTTTAGTTTCATCTCTTAAACTGAAACTTACTTTTGTTTTACTTCTGAAGATGACTCAATAAAAAGAAACCTTCTACTTTATTCCGCTGGTGTGGGTCTCACTTCTTAAAAACTCTAGATTTGATAGAAAGTATGACAGTTGTTCAAAATGATGGTAGATCTCATATCCAAATGAAAGAACCGTCAAGAGAAATTATTGGACTCAGAGACTAATGATATTTCTTTATTTGACGATACTCTTCATGCATTTATTTTTTTTATTGATGCATTGAAATATACTAACTCACATTATTCTTTCAGCCTGTTGACTGTGCTGGTTACCTCGGAACCGACAACCGAAGAGATCAGTGTGGGGTGTGCCGAGGCGATAATTCGACTTGCGTGAAATACCACGACACCTTCTGGAGACGCCCGAGAAGTAATCTCGCAACCGATGGAAGAAAAGGTAAAATTTTATGTTCTTATACAACTGTGCATCACTATGTATTTATTAAATGACGCTGAAAAATCTTTATTAAAAATACTCCTTCCCTCTGTATCGAGCCATGGTTTTCTATTCGGTAAACTCGCTAGTTTCATACCAAGCTATGTAATAGTTTAGGTGTGGTATCGAATCACATTTTTCACTAAAGCTCTTCGTTCAAAATACTAAGGATTGTTGCATGCCAAATTGAACTGAACTTCAAAATTTTCACCAGGTATAGTGTGGAAGTTAAAGGAAATTATTTTTTAAAGTCGTATTTAGCAGCAACACGAGGACTATTAGCGTTTAACCTCATAATTTAGAACTTCGATAAAGTGACAGCACCTGAGCTGGAACCCCTCTCTCCTAACTTCTACGCTAATGTGAACATTTTGAGCCTCGGCAGATTTAACCTGCATAGGTCACAATAGGTCGTTAGGAATTTGAATATGTGTGGCCACAACAGCCGAGTGGTCTTGGCATCGAATTCGTGATCGGCGATGCTTTAGTGGGATCGCATGTTCTAACTTTCCATTAACGACCCGTTATATAGAAGGGATTCAGCACATAAAATCCATAGGAGTCTTGGCGCGGATCTGAAGAATGGGGTGCCAAACGTGGTCCGATTTCATCATCTGACCGTGGTTCGAAATTACGAAGCGTATTGGCTGTTTAGTGAATCACGTGTTGGGCAGAAATAGGCAGCAGGGAATGGTTCATTAATGTTGCAGGTCGGTAATGCAGATTCCTGTAACTGTATCTTTATGAAGTCAAATCATAACGTATAGAAGCTAACCAAATGGATGCTTCAAAGTGGCTGTATAAGGAGTTTTGTGAAGTTCAATGGCAGAAATGCGGATAGCAGAACACACACATGAAAGAACTACTGTGATACTAACTAAGATGTTATTGTTTTGATTTTTCATCGTTTCTAATTTATGTTACATTTTGAATAAACGTGTTTTTATTGAAAAAGGCTCTAGCCATGTTTTTCTGCAAATACATCTTAAGATTCGAATACGCAGTTTGACTGAATTATCATCGACCACGAGTTTCCACTCGGGTACAGCGGTTAATGGGGAAATTTCAAGAGTGAAGTGTAAAGTCAGTTATCATTCTCCTCATTTCATCATGGCTCAAACATTACGGTGCCTGTCGACGCCAATAGCTCTAGAGCAACATTAAAACAACACTTTTTTTTTCTTCTTCACTTTATGCATTAAATTAATAGTTGAGTAAGATTTAGTATGTTATGTGTTAATGAATTGAATATTTATAAGAAATGAAATACTTTTTTTTATAAACAGCTTATTTGGTTCAAAACCAGCACACTAATTAATTATCAATTGTTATGTTAGATTTAGAAAACATAATTTAATTTAATTTTAGTTTTTTTTTTCCTGCCGAGACACAATGTTGAGAGAATTAGATAAAATACCCTCTTTAAAAAATGTGCGAATAAATATTTTTTGCTTGTGACATCCAGCTGACAAATGAAATGTTCAAACGACAAGTTAAATACTTTATAGTTGGCGATATTTTCCCCCGGGTTTTTTTAATATCTTTCGTAACAAGATTACTGTTAACTGACTTGCTTATAACTGACTATTGAAAAAGAGGCAAATTCTTTCGCTGATGCTGCGTTACTAAGTTAACAAAAAATGTTACACTTTTTAATTAGAATCATTCTATAATCCAAATAATTTTTTTTGAAAATCTCCAACCAAAAATATTTCATTTCTTACGTGACATTAGTTTTAGTCATACATTTAAATTAATAGAAAATAGCTTTTTATTTTGTTTGTTTTATCCAAATATGAACTTTTAATTTTTTTCTACTTAATTAAATGGAAATTCTTTTCCTTGTCTTTAATGTAATACGTTCCATGAGAACTTATTGCCAGGAATTTCAAATAACAAATCAATATTATTGATTGATTGATTGCTTAGCAACGTCAGAATTAGAAGCAACATTAATGCTATTGGGAATGGATCTCGTAAATTTGAACTTCGGTCTAGAGACGAACATGACACCTGAGCTGGAACTCTCCTCTCCTAATTTCCACAACACCCCAATGAAATTAATTATAACCTCGACAGATCTAACGTGTATCACAATATTAAGTGCAACCTCTTATTATATTTTTATTATTACTGTATCTTTTTTTAATTAAAAGTTCTCTATTAAAACATACATTATATGAGTGTTTAGTGTTATATATCATAAGAAATTTCATTATAATTACTATCTATTGAGTTCTTAGAAAATTAAAAAAAATATATTTCTTACTACAGTATTACATATTTCATTTTAAACTTAAGTTTCTTCACCTTTCATTTCAAACTATATTTAGACGAATACATTAACATACAGGTTTAACTGCTTTGATAAAAATCTACAAGTAAAACCGAAGTAAGGAATTTATAAAAGTTTCTTTGATAAGATTTTATTTATAAGAGAGTCTCTCTATTAGAATAATAAAAAAAAAAATTAAGCTCCTTGAAAGTGAATGAGGAATAAAATAGCCTTTTTCGAAATACCCCAAATACTAGAAGCTATAAAAAAGAACGTCCCAACGAAATTTAACGGCTCGTTTAACATTAAGTCCTTTACTCAAGTTCTCAAAGGAACTTACTGAATTTTTGCAGTTACATTTTTGTTTCCGTTTTTTGTACGATAGATTTTTTTTTTTTATTTGCTTATATTTTTGTGCAAGGAAACGGTCACAACCAAGTATCTAAATTGGTAGCTCCCCTCTAAGCCATTAAACGGAAGGAGAAATGAAAAAAAAATATATTAAAACAAAGCAATAAAAATTGTTTTATATGTCCTATGAATGGCCTAGATGAAACGGAGAATATGACTATTGAACGAACGTTTTCATAAAGTAACGTTAAATGTCTCGGCGTACGGATGAATTTTATGTTTAACTTGCTTGGAAAAAAAAAGAGTGTATTAAAGAATAACCATTTTTCGAACTCGAATTCAAGAAAATTTCATTTCAATAAGTTCTTAAATTTATCGGCTAGAAAATGTCCTTGGCATAGATAGTATTCAATAAAATGTTCGATGGTCGTTCAATAAGTCCTTAGAAAGTCCAAGAAATGGTGCCCGTAGCATCGAAAATGGTTTGTTTTTAGTGAGCTTCATGATTCACTAGACAGCTGTCTAAGTCTCAGTTACTCGTATTCGTAATCCTAACGCCTTTTGCTCCTGAAAAATTCTTCGTCATAACTTTTCCAGTCGATGGGACTATATTTGCCGTTTTTGAAAGAGATTCACCGGAAGCAATCTAATGTTTTTATTTTTGCTTAGTTTCCGGTGCATAACAATGAAATCATTTAACTTGACACGGCAGCAATCAAATTATGATTTTTCAGTAAATGACAACCAAATTAAAATCAGTTTATGAATCCATGTCAAATTTGTTCCTCTCTGTTTAACAGACGGCAACATCCAATGACATTTTACTTTAATGATGCCATCTGTCTTCAAATATACGTACTTTTTGAACCACCATCGTATGTGTATTGTGTGTAGTTCAATTTTTGTTCTCCAGCCAAAAATAAATTTATCATCCGATTTTCATAGAGGTTGAACTCTTTGAAAATCGGATGATAAATTTATTTTTTTAAAAACTTTTAGTGATTATGATGTGTTAATTTTTGAAAAATTATCAACCCAATCTCGATCAACCATTCTTGCAAAAATGATGATATAGAACCGAACGCTACATATAAGCATAACATTGCAAAAGATAAATTCTTTCAATTTTTAATAACGTCAAAAATATTCTCGATAAGAATCTGAATGTTGTCGTACGTTTTACTTTTCAGAATTTCACAGTTAATATATTTATCAAATTTCCAGGGGTTTTTGAAAGTAAATAAATGGCTAAGGTTTTCAAGTTAGATTTATATTGATAAATTATCAAGTAAAGATACTAAAAAAATAAACAGTTTTATTGAAATCTGAAAGAATAGATAACAATGATGCAATAAAAATCAAATTTGAACGCATGCTTTTTTTTTACCATGCTATTCATATATGTTTTTGTTTACGTGAAAAATTAAATATAATCACCTGTTGTAAACGTGAACCTTAAAATTAAAATTATAATGAAAATCGATATAAGAAGTCACATCTGAATCGCATTATCTGACTTCTAATATTAGCGAAAGAGATATTTTTTATAAACATGTTGCAAGTGAAAAAAATATGATTTTTCCGTGCGTGAAAAGATTTATTGAAAAAAAATAGCTCGAAAACTACTATCTTAATTTAAATTTTGAGATCCTTATTAGTCAACGCATGAATAAAAATCTTGAACAGAAACACGACAATTTTATTTTGCTTAGAAAGCTTTAAACAAGTATCATCTGCTTGGTGCAGGGAACAAGCGAACCACAACTACTGAATTTCCGCTTCTACTTTCAAAACAAAAAGATGTTGTCTTCGCGCAAAAGATAAATACTTGGTAGATGATGCTGGCGTGTGACATGACAGAAAATAATTCTTTTACACAAAGTACATATTAACGCGACTGCCTACGTTAGAGACCAATATTTTTTTAAAAACGATTTTTTGAACAATTTTTGTGTGTTGTTAGGAGAAATAGTTATTATAAAACATTTTAAAAATTTGCCATAAATATTATACTTTTTGATGAATTGGTTGATTTTAAGGAAATTTCAGTACATTTTGATTGAAACGGCTGACACCGTATAAAATGTTTTTAATGCAATTACCTGAATTTCTTTTACACACAATATGCAAATAACAATTATCTTCAAAATGAACCAAAAAATCTAAGAGAAAAAATAAATTTAAAAAAAAATCTACAAGCAATCGGATTCTAATATGGACATTTTTGTAATTGTTTCAACTTTGTTTTTATAACTAATAACAACCCTAAGTAAAAATATATTTAACCTACATCAAAACTTTTGATTCATTTCTTAAAGGATAATATACTAAACATTCTCAAAAACTTTCATAGCATCATCTCTATTCTTTCTTGAAATATCATGTAAACAGTTAAGAATTAGTTTTAAAAGCACAGTTTTGAGAGAAAAACACACATTAAAGTTTTATGTTATTGTGTAAAGCAATTTAATCTAACAAAATAGTCTAAAATTCACCAGATTGACGTGTTAGGCCCTCTTTTTTTTCTTGCTGCAACACTTTTTTCTTTCTCTGAAGAAATTGAACTCAAACATACGGATGAAACACAAATAAAAAAAATATTTGATAATCAAAATACGGATTGATCCAAACGCTTAATGTATTAAAATTATTATTTTAATAAAAAGTTATGTATCCAAGATCTTCATGTACTTTCTAACTTCGAACAATTTAAAAGAAATTGAATGATCCTAAAATTATTAGAGTAGTTCTTGTAAATTATGAGAGCTCCAAGTTATTCAAATATTAAAATAATTGAGACCTTTTTTGCCATTATTTATTTTTCATTAATCAAAATGTTTCTCGAATCATGTTGAAATTCAAGATGGAAGAAGATTTTCTCTAAACTGTTTAATGCAATATAAAGAAATGAAAATGAACTTGAATGAATATTCAAAAACGTATTTTAATATACAAGAGGCAAGAAAATATGCAGAATAGATAACTCCAATACACAATTATTCTTTTACATTCAAAGCGTCGGAATCATTTCGTATTGACGAATCATATTAAATAAAAGTTTCAAAAATCACAATAACATAATAATTATATGTAATTACATATAATTATTATATGCATATGTAATAATTATATGTATATGTAATTTTATACATAAAAATTATCATTTAAAATACCTTGAAAACAAAAATGTATGCAACTTTTTACAATCCAACTCCATCACGATTGCATTTCCAGTTACTAGGTTTCTTTGTTCGTTTTTTACTTTATCTTTATTCAATGCATAAAGATATTGATGTTTCAATCGAGATAATGCTTAAAAATTGGTTAAAACACTTCAAAAAATATACGTAAAACAAATTTTTCTTGGAAGTGTTTTTCATTGTTACCTCAAAATAGGCTGAAAAGTTTATTTTTTAAAAAAAAATTCCAGAATTCGATTTAATTTACTAGCATCAGACAAGATTTTGTGAGCCTGCAAAAAATCAGTAGTATAAAATTTATTATTACTCAAATATTTTGAAAATCTTATTCCACAACAATATGTAAATAACATGGCGTTTTTCCTTCCTTATTTTTATCAGAAAAGAAATGAAATTGTTTTTAAAAAAAACTATTTCGGAACCATATACGGAAGAAAATAAAAACCTTGAATTTGAAACGTATTTTATTTTCAATAATGTTACGAACTCGCAATGAGCTTCTCTAAATGTTACGTTTGTGAATGAAAAGAGACATTCACAGATAGTTTGTGATTCCGAAGAAAACTTAAGCAATTAACTCCCCAACCTTGGTGACGAATTTGGGGACGGTTTTGATGACAGTCTTGGTGACTTTGTAAACAAAAGGAATGTTTTCAAAAATCCTGGGACTTTGTCAAAATCTCAATTAGAAGAAAGGTTAGGGAATTTTCCTGAATATTCCATGTGACGTCACATCTGAGTAGAACAACTATAAATAAGGAAAGGGGCGAAGTCTGAGCTAATCTGTTGGAAAGCGGCTTGTATCGGCTGGAAGCAGTCTGAGCCTGCCTGCGGAAATTTGTCCGTGGTGTGAACTATTAAGCCGGGTAGCTGAACGTTATTGAAAGTGATATTACTGCTATTAAAAGGGCTGTTTTGAATCTATTTGTATTGCTGAACTTCACAAGTGTTGTACTTTGTATCTGATGGGTTGCTAATCTGTACAAGTTTTGCTACCTGTGTTTCGTCTTGTCTTGAATATTTGTGAATAAAGCGTCATTCTCTATAATCCTCCGAATTGGATTGCTTTCACCCACTGGACACACAATAATTTTTGTAGCATTCGAATCACTCAAATAAAGATCAGTTCCAAAATGTTTAACCACTTTATTTTTATTTGAATAAGTTATATTAAAACAAATAAACTGGAGTTGATAATTAACCGTGTCCGTAACTAAATACTCATATTATAACACAGAGTTCTACTTATCTTAGTAATTCTAAACAGACAATTCCAGATCAGTGAATCCGATTCGAGTAGACTTCTGGTGACGGAATCAGAGTCAAATATATAACTCTCTGTATGCCACCTCACAGTTGTTTGAGCTAATATTGTGTTCCAATGAATCTCTCCAATTCCTTTATCACTTTCTATCTATTCACTACACTTATAATACAATAAACCTAATTTACATTTTTCACGGTTATTTCACAACGCGAAGTTCTCATACCAGACATCGCAGTAAAGTAGCCCCAGAGGCTAGTTAAGAGAAATGAGGGTGGGAACTCGTTACACTATTTCAATGCATCAAAAGTTTTGGAAGAAAGTTTATTACAAAGATAAAATTTCTTACACTCAAGAGCATAACGCGAAAGCAAATCATTACACATTTTACCATATTACTCTCCAACAAAATGTGTTCCAAACCATTGCGGAATTAGCATGTTAAGATAAAGAAGTGTTGCAATTAAATTGTCAATTGTTTCAAAAATGTACGTGAGCAAAAAACGACTTGTAAGAAATATTCCTGTACTTTTAAGAAACTGAGACAATTTGCTACACATAGCTTTTTTTTTTTAACATAAACTTAAAACTAAGAACATTTTTACGATCTGTGTACTCTTCTAAAAATCTTGTCTTGCAGATCGGCATTACGACTACAACGATATATTCACCATACCAGCTGGCGCTACTCGAATTGTTGTGTCTGAAGCAAGCGACACGAACTTTCTTGGTAAGTATATTTTTAAATTTCCTTGAAAAGTGATAGTTTTCGCCTTTGTTTAAAAACCGCAAGCATGTACTTAACGGAGAGTAAACACAAACGGCCATATATTTTTATTTCATGTTTTACATACTGGTTTATCTCTTTGAAGTGTGTTTAACTGTTGTTAGTTGAGGGTACGAATATAAGATACACCTGGTTGCTTAGTTAGTGACTGTTGTTTTGTGTTTTTCACGGAATAAAAGTTCTAATGAAAACGAACAAATTCTCGTTTATACAAAATATAAATAACTCATTCAGGCTGAGATAGCACAAAGTTTTATTTCACCGTATTTTTCAGTTTTTAAGAATAATTTTGAGTCTGGCCCGTAACATAGACTTTATTTTGTCCTCTTAAACTCCCGATATATATATATATATATACACACGAGGTTCGGATATTAAATCGCGAGACTGACGCTGCTAGAGTAGAAGTACGCATGCGCCAAACGACCGACAGCTATTTTGCGTGAAGCCTATCTAATGCATTGCCTCTCACTTCTGGAAACAAATCCGTATAGTTAGTCTTCGTTCGCATTAGAGTATTTGTTTGTTTCGCCTGAAAAATGACAAGTGTAATTATAGAACAACGAATTGTTGCGGAATTTCACATGAAACTTGGGGAAAACCCGTACTGAAACTTATGATTTATCGAAAGAAGTGAGTGACAATGAATGTTTATCGCGTGCACGTGTTTTTGAGTGGCTTAAGCGTTTTAAAAATGGCCGAAAAGACGTTGAAGATTATTCACACCCGAGTCACCCTTCCGTGTCTAAAACGGATGACAATATCGAAAACATCGGTAATCTGGTTCGATCTGACAGTCGGTTAAGAATTCGTTGAGTTGCTAAAATTGTAAGAATTGTCAAGGAATCCTTACGAAAAATTGAACATAACAATTATAACATGCAAAAAGTGCCAAATTGAACCTAAAATTCTCACGTTTGATTAACAAGAAGCTCTCAGAAATGTTTGTACTGACGCTTTAAATACTATCGAAAATGACTCAAATTTATTGGAAAGGAAAATAATGAGAGACGAATCATGGTTTTTTACTTATGATACTGAAACGAAGCGCCAATCCATGCACTGGAAAGGTCCATCTTGACCGAGAGCCAAAAAAGCTCGAATGAGCAAATCAAAATTCAAAGCAATGATTGTTTGTTTGTTTTTTCGATACTCATGAGATTGTGTATCTTTACTGGCTTCTTAAAAGTCAAACAATTAACCAACATTACTACCTTCACGTTCGTACTGAACTCCGTGGGGGAAAAAAGGGGGAACAACCCGAATTGTGGAAGGACAAGTTATTCCGCTTTGCCTGTCAAGAGGTTTCTAGGCCAAGTACAGCATCCCAATGTTAGACCATCCACCTTACTCGCCGCATCTTGCACCATGCGACTTTTTCCTAAGATGTATTATGCTTTAAAAGGGCCAAGATTTGAGTTCTTTGAAGCTGTGAAATAGAAAGCGGCACGCGTCCTGAATTAGCTGACAGAAGACTTCCAGCACTTTTTCGAACAATGGAAGATTCTCGTGGTTCGTAGTAGGGATAGAGGAGGGGTGTATATTGTTGTTGATTTTAAATACGTATGAAATCGAAATAAAATGTTTTACAGCGTCAGACTCGTTATTCAATATCCGCACCTTGTATTTAGATGAAACTTTGGCAGGGCCACCTGTTGTGACGACTGAACTATTACAATTGATCAATGCTAAAGAAATAAAATAAGTAAATGGCATTCAGATTCGACGAATAAATAATAATTTTATTAAAAAATTACTTCTGTTAAATTAATTTAAATGTTATGTATATTTAGCCTTAAAAATTTGTAACCGGTTAAATACAATAACTTCTTTTAAAGAAATGGACGCATGCGTATGAGCAATGGAGATTGCCTCATTATTTTCGAAAAGAAATCCTATACATATTCTAAATAGGGAAAAAAAATAATACTGTCGTTTGAACTTTTATCTTGACGGAGATTGAGTATGTCTCCACTCCATTGATTGTTGTTCCGATTCTGGTGTGATATGACAAACCCACGTTTCATCACATTTCACAATTTGGCTTAAACAAATCATCTCCCTCTTCTCTGTATCGTGTGAGAAATGTTAATGTACTGCCAAGTCGCTTGGTTTTGTGAACATCAGTGAGCAATTTTGGAACCCATCGGGGAAACACCTTGTGATAACCTAAGCGGTCTGTAACAATTTCGTGCTAAATAGTACGTGAAATTTGCTGAAATTCATCTGAAAGCGTCATCATTGTGAAACGTCTAATTCCTCTCATGGATTTTTTTCATCAACTTTCCTTACCAGATCAACGTTGACAACAGAAGGCCCCGACCACTCCGAACCCCATCGTGGACATTTGTTCGACCTTCATTAAACATTCTAACCCACTTTCTCACCATTCCATCGCTCATCGTGTCTTCATTGTAAACATCTTTAACTTGACGACAAATTTCAGCCGATTTCCCATTCCTTGCATTCAAAAATCGAATTACAGCTCGAATCTCACAGTCGGCGGGATCAGTAATTATCTTAAACATTTTAAATGTATACAACAAACTCAAAACACAACGTAGAGCAACCAAAATGGCGTCAATTGTCAGTGAATAAGGAAGACTAGTGCGCATGCGCGAAATTCTGACCGCAGCGTTGCGTCGGCGGTACAATGAAACGGTATTTACTTTCCGAATACGCCTCATAGGTGTAAGGACTATGGAAATTTCACTGGATTATCACTGACATCACAAACTCAAATGGTAGAAAGGGTTTTTTTTTTATTCTTAAAATCCGTAAGTGGGACGATCCTTTATTTTTTTTTTTCCCCTCAAAACAGAAGATTACGAATTTTTAGGTTATAATTGTTAATTTGACCAATTACTTTTCCTAAAAATTGGACATTTTTAGATAATAGTATGAGTATTCAAAAAAACGTATATATTCTCATAGTTTTTACTTCTTGTTAAAAAGTCGGGAATGAACACTTGTAAATAAATTAATTTTTAAGTAATCTTACATTTAACTGGAGAGCAAATTTGCTTTAGTGTATTCGGTGCCGATTTCAAGTAAGAATGAAATTCTTGGTAAAATATATTTATTGAATTAACATAGTTTTGAAAATTGCGACGTGCATTTATGTTTTCTCGCTCGTCCATAAATTACTCAGGAGAGAAAATATCCTCTCTGTGGATGTATTAGTTCTTTTTGTTTAATTATTATAGTAGGTTGCTTTTTTTTTATGAAAGCAGAACACTTCTGCGTCCCCAAGGTGTGCTTGAGGACAGCGGCACAGGCTACCGAAAAATGGAACGTTTTCACTTAAACGAAACGTATGATCTCATTACCCATAGTTCATGTAATACAAGCTATATATTTTTCATTATCAAAAACACTGATTTTACAGCTTAAAAAACACTCGAGAACTGCAATATACCTTCATTATTTTATAATTTAATGCGAAGTTTATCCTGTTTAACATCATTTTAAATTAAATTTATAAGTATTGAGAATTATACATTAATTTTTTTTTACATAAGCACAATCCGTTATTTGAATCATTATCAAATTATGAATTAAATGAATAAAAAGGATTTCCTCCTCCAAAGTAGCACACCTGTTTTTGTAGCGAAAATTTTTTGATTTAAAATGCAACACCTTTCATTACTTCCTCCTTATTGTCATTAGTTAGAAATTTTAAATTAGTAAATGTGAAAACTTCTTAAGGAGTGGTTTTGAAATTATACGCATATAAAGTGCAAAATTTGATGCGATTGAATGTTGATGTTAATTATCAAGCAGCAATATTTGCATATTTGTGAGAGAATTTTTATTTTTTATTTTTTTGCATGTTTATATTATAGTAAAGAGCACAATTTAACACTCCGATAATCGTTTTACTGAGAGGTGTATTAGTGGTTGCCTCGTATCTGTGAAATACGCGATTCACTTTTTTAATTATTTGAAGTAATTAACTTCGAGTCTTAGGGTGAATAAGTACTCAGAACAAAACATTTAATTTAAAAAAATAAACATTTATTTGTCATAAATTAGGCGTAAAATGTCGATTTGTTAAAAATTGGAAACTACTCTATGATTGTGCTGTGAGACTAAGAATATCCAACAACTACACAAATATTAAATCAGTACGAAATAACATTTTTGGGATAAAAATAATAGGAAGAAAAATAAAGTAAAAATTACATGGCTTAGAAATATAAACAAAGGTTAAAAATCAAAGAACAGCATTACTTATAATATACGTTGGGGCTATAAGGTCTGGCGGATCCATAAGGCGTTGATTGATTGATTGACTTCGTACACATTAGCAACCCAATGGCTATTGGCGATGGGCCTTAGGAAGACTTGGTCCCTCGAAACAAAAAATTTAACATACATCAGCCACCTACACGGTGCATGTTTAGGGACATCAGGGTTCGAACCCATTACTCGAAAATAACAACGCCGGAGACAACCGCACTTCCACAGGGCTGAAGACACATACCTCTTTCGCAACTAGCTTAAGGAATAAATGAGAAGAAATCTTCATCCGTTGACGCGCGGGTAGCCTGTCACGAAAATATGAGTATGTATCTGAGAATCTGAAGTGATAATCGAAGTATTAATAAAATATTGTAATAACTTCTTAAAGTTCCTTTCTGAAGAATTATTTTGAACTGATAAATATAACATTAATTTTTTTAGAATTACAAATAACTTTTTTTTTAACTAGACTGTTGTAATTATTTGAATGCAGTAAAGCGCATGCGAAAATATAAAAAAAATAAGAAAATTATTTTTCTAATTGTCTTCCCTTCTCAAAAGATATTCTCAAATATCTCTATACATATCAGAAAACCAACAAAGGAATCACTACAATAAATATAAAAATTACTTTCTAGAAAATGGGAGGAGAGAGAGGAAGAAATTATTTTATTTTCTGAATATATTTTACTTTAATCCAATAAATAACTCGTCTGTATTTGAGAAAGTAAATAGAAAATTCACAGAATCAACATTACGCTCATGAATTTAAAATGGCTAATGGATATAGTTCCCCCAAATGATACTAGACATGGCCTTTTATCCATTCCAATAAATATAAGAAGTAATTAGAAATTATCCGCAAGGTTACATTATTTTTACAAATGTTCATTTGTTCGTTTGTTTCTTGGACATTTTCCGCCTACAACCAATTATTCTCGTTATTTTAAACCACTGTAAGATGACGAAGTCGACATCTGAGTCACCACATTCGCGCTAACAATGGCTAGTAAAAAGAAACTAATACAAAATGACAAATAATTTAACTAACTACTAAATATTCAATCTGTGAAGGGACGAATTTTTACTAAGGTATTTTTGAGGAAATAGTGGCAAAAATTTAAAGTTACGATCATTTGGATTATTAATAATTGCTCAAAAAATTAACAGTGGTTTACTGTCTAAGAGGGTGGTTGTAGTGCTCGCGCCTTTCGATCACTCTGCGTCTTAACAGTGAACTGAATCGAAATGCTTAGAGTAAAGTAATTTCAAAAATCAGTGTAAAGGAGCGGTTTACTATAATAAACGAGGACTGGTGTTTTTTTTCAACCTCCGATTGGCTATAATAAAAAGACGGGTGAATATAAAAAAATAATATTATTACCAAAAGTAATGTACAACAAAGGTTACTTTTCTACATAATCATCTTGACGATTGAGGCATTTGTCATATCTGTGAATGAGCTTTGCAATAACCTCTTCATAAAATGTTGCCGCCAATAAATTGATGTGAGTTGTGACTATTTCTTTGAGCTCCTGGTATGTTTGGAAGCGCCCCCCCCCCCCCCAAGCCACTTCTTCAATTCAGGAAAAAGAGGAAAGTCACTTGGCGCTAGGTCGGGGCCATATGATGGATGTTCGAAAATGTCCCACTTAAATTACTCAAGAAGCAGTTGGGTTGAGGAAGCAGTTTGGCCATCTTTAAGCTTTCGACACCATTCACGAACAACACATCACTCATAAAGTTGTCTCCATACACTTGATTCATTCTTCGATGAATTTTAGCTGCACTATTCCCTTCTGCCTACAAGAAACGAATAACACTTCGAAATTCACACTTGGCGGGAGAATCAATAGCGGCAGCCAAATTTATGTGACTGCAGTTCAACAAGAAAGTGAGTGTTGGACTCGACAATGACAAAGCGTGTATAGGGGGAGATGCGCAGCAGCCTACTGCGCCCATCAGCTAGCTGCAGCATTCCTGGTCTTCATAGTGTGCGAGTTTTTCCTGAATTGAAGAAGTGACTTGGGGGGGCAACGCTTCCAGCTGACCAGGAGCTCAAAGAAACGGTCACAACTCACCTCAATTCATTGGTGGTAATATTTCATGAAGAGGGTATTGCAAAGCTCGTTCACAGATATGACAAATGCCTCAATCGTCAAAGTTATTATGTAGAAAAGTAACCTTTGTTGTATATTACTTTTGGTAATAAATTTTTTTTTTTTATATTCACCCGTCTTTTTATTATAGCCAATCGGAGGTTAAAAAAAATCCTCGTACCTTTACAAAAATAACTCCTAGATCTTTGGAAATACACTCTGTAACAAAAAAGCGACGCACCAAGAAGGAGTTGTCCGATTGAGACAAAAATTGACGGACAGGAAAATTATGTACTGAATAGAAAATGATTAAAATTTCAGAAAAATTGAATGATTTATTTCAATGTTACATAGTTACAAAGTAACGAGCTTAATAAGGTATTGACCCACCTCTAGCCTGAATGCAAGCTGCCACACGACGTAGTATAGGGTGATAAGGTTCCCGAATGGTCTCCTGCGGTATTTCTTGCCAAACTTGCTCCAATTGTCGGGCTAGGTCATCACCATTCCCTGGTAGATACAGTCGCTTTCCCATCATACCCCTGACATGCTCCATTGGAGAGAGATCTGGCTGGGCAAGGAAGTGTTTGACAAGCTGTAAGACAAATCATAGCAACACGTGGCGTATTGTGATCTGGCATTATCTTGCTAAAAAATAAGGCCAGTACCTTGGCCTTATTTCTTAGAAGGGTACGAAATTTCATTACAATCGGTCTACTCCTTCTTAATGCGTCATTTTTTTTTTTTTTTTTTTTTTGTTATAGAATGTAACATTACAAAAAAAATTTATTTCACCACTTTGCAACAAATATAAAGTAATGAATGCAAACTGTATAAGATACATAGAATTTTATTAAAACTGCTGATTTTAATAATTTATGTGCGAAAATAATTGCAAATAAAAGTTAATTTTTTTTTGTAAAAGTTAATTTAATAAGAAATAAAGGTAATATTTTTAATAATCAATAGGAAATCTAGAGTAAGTTGCATCCATCACGTACATCAATACCGGTACCACGAAGCGAATTCGTGATGTAACGTTTCAAGAGATCGCAACCACCGTTCGTGTATTATCTAGACGGGCAGCGGCCGCAAGGAGCAACCCCCAAGTAAAACGCAGCAAATCAAAAGCTTTCGTGTGCACACTCTCATAGTCTAAAGAACATTCTGAAACTGTTCAAGGTCCATGTTTTAAGTTTTGCTGGACGATTTCTTCGAATTTCGTATTTTTCGTTTTTAACCAAGGCAATAAGTAAAAAATCAACTTCCAGCAAGTTTTGAGCAAATTGCGTTGAATTTTCAAAGAAAAAATTATGGATGGGTGGTCGCGTCTTGCGACAACCGCCCCAAAAAATTGTTAAACTGTGTTTTTAAAGTAAATTATACAAAACACTTTAATATAGTCAAAAATATAACTTACACATTTTTTCCCCAGTCTTAGTTGATTCTAAGAATAATTTCTTCATCAATGGGAATTGGAGAGTTCAGTCGCCTGGTAGATTTCTCGTTCATGGATCTGAATTTATATATAATAGAACATGGGACGGTCGGGAGAGACTTTCGTCGGATGGACCTACAAGAATTCCTTTGGCTGTCCAGGTGAGTTATGATTAGTTAATATAAATGACAAGTCTACTTTACTAATTTTTAACGTTTTGTCAAAGTTGTTAGTGAAACTATATGAATTGTATTAATAAATTTTAACTATTTTCAAAAATATAAATATTTTTCTTTCATGTAAAATATTTTATTACTGAGAAAAATAACTTTTCTTGAAATATTTATTTAATTATCATGGCACAGAATATACAGACCTTTAATCACCGGACATATTGATAAAATTACGCTACAAATGTACCAAAATACAAAAATTAAAATAAACAGTATAAATTATTAGGTTTTTACCATTAGAAATGTACTTTAAAAAATTGGGTCCTTACAATTGTTGTTATAGCAACAGCAGCATCACATACTACTAATTTATATTTAGGTTGAGAGCAGAATTGTCTGCTGTTCATTTAACACATCTATTTTACTTAGCAATCGATATCCCATATCTTTGATTACAAGTATTTTTTTGTCAAATTTGTGAATGTTGTTTATTTGTGTAAATTCATGTCTAGTTTGTAATTATGAAAGTTATGCAAAAAAAATATTTTAAAACGTTATCTTTTTTTGCATTCAACTTATTAATTTTCTAAAATACCGTATGTATTTAACAAACTAGGGATTCATGTTGGATAATGTAATCAACACACACACATTGACAAGAGTTAACACTATTCTTACAGTAAGATTTAATTACACAAATATTTAATACTCATTATTACAACGTACATTCGCAAATCTTTAAACGGGTATCTATAAGAAGATGAATCGGTTATGTTTACAACCAGATGAATATTTTCGGAGCCACTTGAGTTTTTTTTATAAATATTTATTTTAAAAAAACTGGATTAATGAACACCACTTAAAAAGGATCATTTAATTGAATATTTATTCCGAGTCGAAAACCGTCAAACATAATGTAAATAACATTTCCTTAGTTGGTATATGGATTCGTGTACAACCAACCAGTGAAATTTATAACATAAAAAAATTATTAAATGTAAGTCTTATCTCCGTTTTTTAACTGGTACTTACGTTTTTCGATCGCGTTTTATTAAAACTCATTAAATTATAAGAAAATTGATATATTGCTTTTGATATCAAAATAATACATTTAAAACTACATGATTGTAACTAAACGCTCAGTTTTTCAAATAATACGAGTATTTTACCGATAACGGTTGAACGTTACACAGCCTTAAAATCTACGATTCATTTAGCATATTAATGTAAACTGATTTCCATAGCCTTTCTTCGTCATAACATTAAATAATAATGTTTAAAAATAACCTCTCATTTAAGTCTGAAAAATTACTTAAGGACCTCTGAGAGATAGAAGACCATAGATAAAGTTCTGCTCATTTGTACTTTAACACTAGATTTGCGGACGTTTTTTTTTTTTTTTTTTTTTTTTTTTTTTTTTTTACTACATACCTATTTTATCTGAAATCCGTCTTTTTGATAGGTATATTAAAAATGCAATTTTTTGTAAATTATTTATTAAATCTATAAATTTTTATTTACTTTTGTCTTCAATACATTTTTTAAACGTAAACTCTATCTTGAATTTCACTTTCCGCATACACACTTGTTACATTTAAAAATAAAAGAGCAGCTTCACTTAAAACATCTCTTCTTTTCTCTGCAAAGTTCATCGTTGTAGTGATTGTTTGAGATAAGTTTTGCAGTAACAATTTGTTCAAACTTGTTTACTCATGCATTCATTGCTTAACAGCCGTCATTTGCTTGATGTCGTTTTTTCTTATTCGTTATTTCGTTTCAGTTACTTCGCAGTAACTGATTTGTAAAAATCGATTTGACAGATTGACAGATCAAACCCATCAAATCAAATTGACAGATTTTCGTAAAAGTAATAAATATAAGTATTCAAGAGAAAATGAGTAGAAATATATATTCGCTGCATTATAACACATGGATCAATAAGTCCCGAGACTGTGCGGTCGTTTTTTTTTGCGATTTCCTCCTTCAAACGCACCAGCAAGTCAATATAATAATCACTGTTGATCGATTTACCTTTATCGAGGTAGTCAATGAAAATCACGCCATGCGTATCCCAAAAAACTGACGCCATGACTTTGCCAGCTGACTGCTGCGTTTCCGGACGGCTTTCGCCAGCTTCAGATGACTGCCGCTTCGACTCTGGAGTGTAGTGATGTATCCATGTTTCGTCCATGGTCACGTAACGACGCAAGAAATCTTTTTTGTTGCGAGTAAATAGCGATAAACAGCTTTCTGAATCATCGACTCGTTGCTGTTTTTGTTCCATCGAAAGCAATCGCGGCACCCACTTGGAAAAAACCTTTTTCATGCTCAATTTTTCATGAAGGATAGTAAATACACTTCCATATGATATGTGTGTCATCTCAGCAATCTCACGGAGCTTCACTTTACGATCTTTCATTATAATTTTTGCCACTTCACTCACATTTTCCGGTGTAACGGCTTCCACAGGTCTACCCGAGCGTTCCGCGTCATTTGTGTCGGTACGACCACGTTTAAACTCGGCAAACCACCGACAAATCGTTGCTTTTGATGGACAAGTATCCGGGTAACATTTTTCAATCCATTGTTTCGCTTGCACGGTGTTTTTACCCATTAAAAAACAATGTTTTATCAGAACACGAAACTCGGTTTTTTCCATTTTTTAAACAAACTACAAAACGACTTTACTCCAACCTCGATAACTCAGCTCTTAAATTTTCCAATCGACTTAAAATTTTCAGTCCGATCGACTTAAAATTTTGACACGTTTCAAGCAAAGGTTAGTACTCTGGAAAGACCTGGTTACTGGTTTACTACGAGCGCCATGTCTGGGTTAGTCTCGGAACTTATTGATCCATGTGTTATCATTAAAAACCAATATGTAAAATCTAAGGAATAATATTTACATGTTCAGAATTTTTAAGCATAAAAACACATCAGATTGACTGGTACCGTTAATCCGGTACTAAAACAAAATGTTTGGTATTTTTTTAATTTCAATATTTTAACATGGCTTTTATTTATTTATCATTTTCAGGTACTAGGCACAGGCGATATACCAACCGTGCACTACGAGTACTGGGTTTCAACTGTCAGCTCTACTTCAAGATTACTTCCTCAATATTCTTTTCATCCCGTAAAGACTTTAGAATCTCCCGCTAAACCTCCTTACCATTCGCAGACTCACCAACCGTTAGAAAATACTGTCGAAGACTCTTCTCAGACTAATTTGATCCCAGTAACTAAATTCCAAGGATACAAGTCTTACTACCACAGGAATGAAGTTCTGAAATCTCTCCCATCGTGGAGTATTAAAAGACACAAAACTTTTAGGCACCCTCTAAGTAGGGAGTTTACTGATGTCAAAAATGAACTGAATTCGAACAAATGGCGAAATGCAACCGTGACGCATCAGCCTGTAACAAGCGATCGCATCCGCCATCTTGAAAGTTCGAGAAGAATTCCTACCGAAAAGAAACCAGTCACTGAAATCGCTGGCATTAGTTACGATACAACTACCACAGCCATATTTTACAATAGAACAGCAAATCCAGAAACTGCGACTAAGCATTATTATGATATTAGAAGGCCAAATGGAACATCAGCTTTCACCAGGTACAGTCATGTAGTGCCAGATTATAAGAGTAAAGATAAAAGAAAATCATTAGATAACAGCATTAGCGTAGAAAGAAGGAATGAAAATTTTGGAAGAAGAGACTCTAAAAATAAAAGTAAGTGTTTTAATATGGTTGTTATAAAATAATTCAAAAGGACTGTAAAACTAAAACACAGTTGATTGAAATCAAATTTTCATATAGATTATTATTATTATTGGAATAAAATACTGTTAGCCATACATACATATCAGTGCCATTTTCAAGAATTTTATAAATAACTAGATCAATGTAACGAAATAACTAAGGCGATTGGCACAGTAGAGTTGGAATTGACTACTGCAAGATGTCGAGTCTGGAAATATTACAACAAACTGCAAGTCATAATTTAAATTGAGAATTTACAATTTTCAATAATTAATTTAACACATTGCATTTACGAAAACAATCATTATAAAATAGCAAACAAATTTTTATTCAAGTAAAATTAATAATAATTTTATGAAAAAATCTTAATTTAACCTACTGAACGCTATATTGAGAAAGTTATTCTTCGGAATTTCCAACAGAGCAAGTAAATGTTTATTTATTGTTTATTTTTGAGAATAGTTTTGCATACAAGCAATAAAATAAAAGGTAAGGTAGAATGAAATTGATATATTACACTTTCTTTTTCTTAAAAAGATTTTGTTCTAAGAGGTTTGTCCAGAAAGTGAGAGTATTTAATTTCATAAAAATTGAAAAGTTAATATATTTTTTGGAAAATTAACAAATTCATATACGTCCATCAAGCGCTATTTTTCGATGTAAACACCTTCCTTCTAAACGCACTTTGTGAACCGAGGGCAGAACTTTCTTATACCTTTGTTTGAAAAAAAAAAAATAATAAACTTCCTGTCGCCTAATAGACACATTGTTTTATGTCATTCCGACCTAATTGGCGATCAATAAACTTTTTTCCACCCATAAACGACTTCAAAAAGAAGAAACAATGAAATTCCAGTGGTGCCAGATAAGGGCTATCAGAGGGATGGTTGAAGATGTCCCAATCGAATGAGACCAAGAGCTGCTTTAAGGCGTTGATTGTGTGGAAACACGCATTGCCATACAAAAAAACATTTTTTCCTCATTCACATCCCCTTCTTTTGTTCTGTGTCGCACTCCGTTATTTTTTTCAGAGTTGATCAGTACTTCTCGGCTTCTCCGTGGGACAAACTTTCAGTGCGGAGAATCCCTTTATGGTCCCAAAAGACAGAGATCCAGATTTTTCGGACCGAACCAACGGTTTTGAATTTACATCTGGCAACTTCACACGCACGACATCACATGTACATATTCCTTCTCGAAAACGGTTCTTAAAATATCACCATCCTCAAAAACAGCTCTGAACAATTTCTAATGGCGCATTTCCTTTTCGGGAGAAGAAACCAGATTGCGTTCCTCAACTCACACTTGGTGGGTTTCGGTTTTGAGACACTCATTTCAACACGGAACAACAAGAGTTTTCAAACGACTGAGATAAACGAGTACACATTCTGTTCCTAAGATATGGATCTTGAATGATGTGTAGACAACTTAGTTGAAACAAAATTCTGTTTGAGAGCCAGAAGCCCAATACACTTTCTTTCTGAATACCCTCCATTTATAGAATGAGTGAAAATAGCGTTAACGGCACAAGGCCCAAATCTGGCTATGATGCGCCAAACCATGTGACGGTGATCTAAATATGAGAGATGATGGGAAAAGAAGAAAAAATATGATTGATAAAAAGGGGGTGGCGAAAATAGAGAAGAGTCGCTAGGATATCGCGAGGCGCATCACCCATGCTTACCAAGAACAGTGAATTCCATAGGATAGAAAAAGATCACTAAGTGACCTTAGGATCGCGATTTATGTACTTACTTAGAGAAGGAAATCTTCTTAAGGGGATATATAGAGTTTTTATTAATGTTGCATTAGAAGCAACACGAGGGCTATTGGCGACGGACTTCGTAATTTTGAACCTCGGCCAAGTGACGAGGACGATACCTGAGCTGCCACCCCCTCTCCTAATTTCCACACCACACTAACGAGAGGACTTTGGGCCCCGACAGATTTAACGTGCAATAGCCCCGACTACACGGCGGGTCTTTTTAATCCAAACGATTAATTACAATATTTCACTCCAATTTACAAAAATCTATCAGCTTGTCGTTATCATCCTTTTCCCTTCTTTTTCCTTTCAATTCCATTTCGTTTACTTCTCTCTATTCTTAATTCAATCAATAACATTTCTTAATTTCTTCTAATTTGCCTATTCACGTTTATTTTGGTTGGCAAGGAGCTATTCTTTTATACAATTCAAATTACCAAACAGTGCCCGAGGCTAGTGAAGAAAAAAATCTCAAACAGTCCGTCATAATAATTAAAACTAATAATGGTATTTTATTTTTCAGCACACAGCTTTAGACAGAAAATAAGCTTCTAATTAGGGAAAAAATGATAATTTTCTCAATGTAACATTTTTTTTTCTGATAATGTATTTGGTATGACTTCAGGAGACACGGCACCACGTGAGCAACTTTTTATAATTACATAAAATAATAAGAAAAGTTTTTATTCATTACTTAACACTCGTAAGACATGCATTTCTGGATAAAAAAAAAAAACCTCACTTTTAAATGAACAACTATTTAAAATTTTACTATTTTTAAACATTTCAATAATTTAAAATTCTTCTATTTTATTATTACTTCTACAAATTTTATTCTTTTTAAACATTTTTCTTTAATTTCTTATAAGTGTTTCTAACAATTTTCTGCCTGGTTGCTTTTTTCTATCAAATACTGTGAAACACAGTGAAAAGCATCTAATTAAGTGGATTTTTTTTAAAAAAAATAACTATTTATCTGAATTCTTATTCCATACGGATAATTATCAAGCATATTATGGAAAACAACTAGAGAAAAATTTCAAAAAAGTATCTTAAAGTTTTGAAGGTCAAGGAAATGACTTGGAACACTGTTCGAGAAATTTAAGTCATTCGCTACATAATGTATCTGAGCAATGAATTGCTGTACATATAAATAAAAGTCATACAATTAAAATACTAAAACATTTTAGGATATTTTGGTCATTTTTAGGGTACCGTGTCCCCTTATGCCCGATAAAAAGTAAAAAGAAATCAAAAGAATTTACTTTTCGGTACAAAGAAAAAAGCACAACATTTTTACTACACACGATTAATTTTACCAATTTAATTTTTTTTTTAATTTTATAAAAAAAATTAAATTGGCTTTGCTAACTTCATATTAACATACGCTGAGAGTTTTTTTTTTTTGTTTCCGTTAAGTTCTCGAAAAAGTAAAATTGTTCAAAATGAATATACATTGATTAGCGTAAAGTAAGCGTACTTCCAAGTTCCAGGCTCCGCAGAAGCCATTACTATCAAGAAAAGAGCATACCTTCTTCAAATTTATTATCGTGAGTAAAACATTCTTTTGTTGAAAAACATTGTCAGCGTTTGCAACAAAACGAATAAAAACAGATGATTCTTCCATAAAAATCTATTATTAAATTTAATATTATAATAATATTACACCAGTAAAAACCGAGTTTTTTTGAATATGGGTTTTCTTTCAAACTTCACACTTTGCGTAATATAATTTATTGTACTTAAAATTTTAAAAGCAAAAGAGAACGTTGAAAAATTAAAAGTTTTATTTTTCGTTAATTTTCTAACAAAATAATTATTAACAAAAGAGAGTTTAAGTAATGACTCTTTGCTCTTGGCGATGGATTTGGCGACTCTGTGAGAAACTTGGCGTAAAGTTAAATTCTTTAAATTACTGGTTTTAATCCATTATTTTTCATTTATGTTAATTAAATTATTGTATTGTCATCCAAAACAATGGTGTTTTGAAAATTTCAGCTCAATTTAGCTCTTTGAAATGTGAGGAAAAAGCTTTTAAAGTTTTCACTCAGACATACAATGGGAGTAGGAAAAAAAACCCATTAATATGTAGCTTTAATGAATTTATTTTTCTTAATTTGAATTAAATAATGGTACTTTCCTCCAAAACAATTGTGTTTCGAAAATTTCAGCCCATTTGGGAGCTTTAAAATGTGAGAAAAAAAGCTTTTAAAGTTTTGATGCAGACAAAGTTACAATGTGAGTTAAAGAAAACCCATTAATAAGAATAAACGATGAATTACAAAAGTAGACAACATTTTGTCCGGATATTGATATAAAGACAGACGATAAAATATTAAATTAAATATATCTAGCAATGTAAATATACCTTGAGGAAAAACTAAAAAAGTATGTTACAATCATAATGTATTATAATGTCTTATTTTTTTAACTTAACACCGTGTATCGTCTAATTTATTCCCACACATTTTTGTTGACGCCATTTTCTCGAAGCAACTATATTTTAAAAAATGCTTAAGAATGAAGAGATTTATATGATTCGAATGAAAAATATTTATTTATCCGCGAAACTTTATGGTATCCAGAATTTAGTATTTTATTTTTTTAAAAAAAATAAATATATCGGCACAAATTACAATATTTTGAAGTCCAGTTACAAATGTAACACCGAGGAAGTTCGAATGTTACTTCCTAACACTTCCTTCAAATTATATTTTCTTTTATTGTTGTTCCGGAAAGTTCAGAGCTGAGCTATGAACTTTTGCGTAACGCGGTTTTTTAAATTATGTTTCTTTTCACTCTTCGCGAAAGTAATTACGCTTTCTTGCTCCTCTCGTACATTTATTTCACCAAACAAATTTTTGTTAAGCTAGAGGTTCGTAAATTAGAAAGAAATTTAACACAGATGTTCGAGGAGTCAGATCTGTCCAAGATAATAATTCGTAAAATGGAGTTTCGTAAACAGTATATTTTTACTTTAATAGCACTGGATTTCATTTTATTTCTTTAACTCTTGGAATGTTTGATTATTTTTAGATGCAGAAAGCAAGCGTGCTAAAAGGAAACGGAAATCTAATCATGGTAAGTATTTTGACGTTTTTGCATTCCATTATTGTTTTTTTTAATTTAAATTTACATATATATAAGCAATAGAATTTCTATTAATATGTAATCAAGCTGTATTCCTCTAAAAAACAATTGTATTGTTAAATGTCTTGTTTTTGTTTTCTTTGAATTATCTAAAATAGAAAATATCCATAGAGACGAAATTTTGAATTCCAGGCGAACGAAAAGCGTTTTTTACCAGAGGCGAAACAAGGCAGAAAATAGTGCATATAAGAGCAGTTATCAATTAATATTTATTTACAACCAAAATTAACTGATGTGATTAAAAATTGTATTCTAATTTATTTTTAGATTCGTGAGTCATTTATTTAATTAAATGAAAACGATTCTTAAAAAATTCAACATTAAGGCAGCATGTGTTACGAGACGTTATAAAAGAATTTGTTGAAAGAAAACAATAACCAGCAACTAATGAATCGCAATTATTAAAATGTATAATAGCGATATAAATAAATTTTTAATTTAATATAGGTTTCATGAAATTTTGTTTTCTTGGTCAGACATAAATGGACGACGCTCTGAACCTGTTAATAATTTTAAAACTACTTCGAAACTGCAAAATGCAAAAATTCTAACATGCAAAAATTCTTAACTACGTATACTGAAAACATACTTCAAATGGTTCAAAACTAGTTTCATTCTAAATGCTTGACGATTTTTTTTTTTTTTTTTTTTAAGAATTAATCAGTATAAAGAATTTAAAATCAAATGAAATGTAGCAATTTTTGGGATTTTAATTAATGCAATTAAACGAAAATTGTTTTGCATATATTCATTAAATGTTAACTTTAAAAAATTCGAAAATTGCCAAACATCTAATTTAAATATTTTTTTAAAACTGTTAAGTATTTTAACTCTGCGTAATTAACTTCATTTATTGCGTATCAGTTGGATTCTGAAAACTTTTAACACTGATTGCTGATGTAATAAAATCTTCGTAGTTGCAAATAATCGTTTGTACTCATCACCGCCAACCTAATTAACCAATTAGCAAATATTTTTCCTATCAGTAATCCAGATGTAGAAAAAATCCTGATATCTGAAATTAACCATTTAAAGTCTGATTTTTCTTTCAGAAAAAAAGATCCAAGGTTAAAACACTTGGAATATAAATTTGTATAATATGATTTTAATCAGATATTTATTTTACGATATCACGCACTTTATTTTTTGTGAATGTAAGTTTTCATAAGAAGGTTATTTCAGATTTGTTATAAGGCACAAGTTGTGTATTTTAAAATAGTGAAAAATAAAACCACCGCAAACAGCACTAAAAAAACTCTTCGAAAACTTTATGGAATAATTTAATTTTAAGCAAAACACAAAGTAAAAAAATTAAGGTATAACAAAATTATTGATAGATTGAGTATTTATTAACGTCTCATTTGGATTTAGCATGAGGGCTATTGTGAGGCAACAGACTTCGTGATTTTGAATCTCAGTGAAGTGACGAGACTGACACAAGAGCTGGCACCTCCCTCTCTAAGCTTCCACACCACGCCTTTGAAGGTCTTGGGATCTCGACCAGATTTAACGTGCATCAGTCCCGCGACCTGATAGATTTTTATTTGCATCAGGACTCGACCCCTCGACTGGACGATTATAACTCTTCGAAATAATCCGCGACCATGACTACTTTGTATCGAACGCTTATATCGTTGTCGATGGTGACGGTGAAGTTTAATGGCGCGAGATCCAGATGTGTCCATGTTGCGCCAAAGTAAGTGTAAAGCTAGTAAAGAGTAAAGCTGTGAATTAGATATGTGAAAAAATTGAAAAAAATAAAAAGATAAAACGTTGGTTGACAAGAAGGAGGATCGAAAATAGAGAAGGGTCACTAGGGTATCCTAGGACCCGTATTTACCAAAGACAGTAAAATCCATAGGAAAGAAAAAGATCGCTAGGGTCCCTCGGGCTCATGATGCCTGTCCTTTCAAAAAGAAGGCAAGTTCATGAAGTCTACCGTTGTCAAAAGAAAATTTTGAAGGCGTTTTTCGGAGAATATTTAGAAGGCTATTTAAGTTTATTGTACAAGCTGAATCACTCTGTATGGTTGTTAGTTAACTTGGAAACTCCATGTTCTTTACATAGCCAATTCACAAGGCTTGCTCTAGAATCTGCACGTCGGAAATTTGGTTTGTCCTGACAAAAAAAAAAAAGGTGTATCTCCAAGCTTTGGGGTAAAATGCGGGATTACGATAAAGGTTGTTTCTACAATTTTATTCGAACTCGGTAAAAATTAGCACAATTCACTTTACACCAAAATAGAAGGAAAATCTCTGTCTACCAAACGTTTTGAAAAAGACTACCCCCAAATGAAAACTAATCACTCAGCATAAAGTTAAGTAGTTCAGCTACAGTCTGTTACTTTAGAATAGACACTTCAAGGTCACAGATTTTTTTCCTCCACTGCCCTCTGTTACTATGGCAACAACAGTTGAGAATGGACATCACTTCCCCCCCCCCTTGCGTTTTATTTTCAAAAACAGACTTCTTATGAAAACAAAATTTTAAATCAGTGGGTTCTTTTTTAAATCTGCATCATTAAAATAGTTATTTAAAATCTATAAGACATTTTATAAATATTGTTAACATGCAATTAACAATATTTAATTTTCTTACACCTTTATAAAATTAAATGACTCATTGGAACTTTTAAAATGAAATAAATTTGTAAACGCATAGGCATTATATTAATATTTAATAAGGATATGTTTTAATAATTTATATACTTTCATTTTTAAGAAAAATTACAATTTTGAAAAAATAAACACGTTATTGTGTACTTTACATTTAACATAAGTACGTCCAAACGCAAAGAAATTCAGACCTCAACTGAAGTGTTGAAAATAAATAAATGCAGTGGTGATGATACATTGGTCGCTACCGTGGTAACCAATGGAGGAGTAACGAAAATGAGTGACCTTGACACGCCTATTCTAAAGTAACAGACTATAGGTTTATATACATCGCTGAAAAAAGTACAATATAGAATTTTTAGAATGACTTTGCCTAGTGTTACAGGACTGAAATAGCAGATTATATTTTTGGATCCATGAAATAAGAAATTTTTCATTTTTATGTGCAAAATTAATAAATATGGAACGTATTTTACGTAAGCTATAAATGTAAGTAAGAGAAAAATAATTAATCAAGCTTTCATTTAAAAATGGATGATAAGATATAAAAATATTTTAATGTCAAATAATGTACCATTTATTAAAAGCTTGAGGTGCTTAACTTTTATACCTAAGGTAATCACCGATAAATTAAATTCTTCACTTACTTATAAGTGAAATCAAAAGAAGTATCAATGCCTCAAGCTTTTATAAATTATATATTTTTCAATTTAAAAAAAAAACTATTTTTATACTTTTTAATCCATCTTTAAAAAAAATATAACTAAAAAGAATTGTAATTATGGCATTGCTATCGAAAATAATGTTGATTTAAAAAGTTCTATGCAAAGTTTTGCAAAGAACAGATTTAGTCAACCATGGTAATAATTATTAAATTACTCAATTAAATATAAATTAAAGTAAACGATGAAATATCAAGAAATGAACTATAGTAAACTTTTCCGATATTAAAATTAAAGAAAACGATAAATTATTAAATTGAATATTATATCAGCTAAATGTAATTCAAATGAAAGCAAACGATAAATATTATTAAAATGAATATTATATCAGCTAAATGTCATTAAAATTTAAGCAAAAGGGATAAAAAAAAATTGTAAAGTGATTAGGGACGCCAAAAGTAATCCACTTAAAACAATAGCCCCTCAGATAGCTAAAAAAATGACAGTCTCACAGCTGTCTTTAAATTCTGAATAATGTTATTTATCTTCAGATGTATCTTGATTCCAGTTTACATATGACGTAAAGTAACAGAAATCGATAAGTAAATAAAATACTTAATTTGTATATTTGTTTCAATTCGATCCAATAAAAAAAATTGGGAAAAATTTATTACGACATATTTTTTGAAAATTGAATTCATTAGTGGTGAAAGACGGTATCAGACATATATTACATATATTTTACTTCAATCCAATAAAAAAATTCAGGAGAAATTTATTATGTAGTATTTTTGAAAATTAAGTTCGTTACTGATGAAAGCAGACATAAAAAATACACTCAAAAACGAGATAAATTTATGAAAAGTGGTCAGGTACGACATTTTTGGGTGAACTAAAACAATAGCTCCTTGGGTGGCTAATAAAAGCTCGGTTGGGGAAAAAAAATTTACTTTATTTAATTCTTTTCTTGACTAAAAAAAGCAATTAACGAGGAATATACGTGTGGGCAAAATTTTAACTCAAAAGTGTAAGACCCGGACCCAGCCCCCTCCTAAATCTGTCGCTGCTTGAACATAACATAGTATTGTATTGTCATTGGAGTGATGCAAAATTTCAGCTCGATCGAATGAAAAGGAAGTTGAGTAAAATTCGAGTGTAAATTTTGAACTGGAAAGACAAATTTTTACGTACACATATATGAACGCCGCAAGTTAAATAAAAGCTTGTAAAAATGGATTCAGACAAAAATTAGTAAAATAACGTTAGGTCTGTCTTTGTATAATGTTAAAGAATAGGACCTAAACTTAACGCACTTTTTAGATAATTTTTTTTTGTTAATTTCGCATTCTGATTTCACTGTCATGTACCGAGTAGCATATATTCTTTTAATGCTCTAATAATAAGAATGGATCTTTTTTTTTTTTTTTTTTTTTTTTCAAAGTTAGAGAGTGTTCCATATTTTGTCTCGCACAGTAATTTGAAAAACGAGTTTTTCACTTCACATATTATTGGATAAATTATATGTTTCTGAAAATATAAAGATGCATTGTGACAAAAAAAGATGAATGCATCACAATTGGAACCTTTTTCTGTTTGAAAATGTGTCTCGAATTTGGTTTTGGTTTAGGTTCTCTGACATGAGATGAAGACAATTTTAAATAATGGTATCAGCCAGCTGTCAAATAGTCTGTGATACAAGTGGTGGTGAAAAGATGATTTTTTTTCCCCAAAAAAATGAGGAGATTGTAGCTGTTTTTACTTCAGAGATGTTTGCCGAGGGGGAGTCCATACATAGACACTGAAAAGAATCCGATCGTTTCGTTTAGACTGTTTCACATAGACCGCCACTTACAAAAAGCAGAATCAGAAGATAAGTTAAAGTGGACTCGTCATCACGTACGATACGAAGTTGAGTTTGTTGTTTGATGACAAAACGAAGAGAATTGAGATAATTCAAGATAAACACTAATACAAATGCTTTTGACTTTGATTCACTTAATTGACATAGCATTAAAGATATCCAGATTAATTGCTGGATGCACTAAAATTTAGGGAGCTATCAGTTATTTCGAGCCCCCTTATAGCATTCCTCAATCGAATTTAGGTCGAGTTGTTACAAAATATTCGATATAAAAATTTGATGGGCGCTAGATGTCGGCTTAAAAGATAATACAACCCGGATGATAGACAATGAACCTCGTTATTTCAAAAAAAAATCATAGTAATGAGGAGACCTAAACATCAAGCGCCCATCATATAGTTGCGTAACTGGGGGAATTTCTGTCGCCATCCAGAGGGCGCCAAATTGATGCTAAGATGCACTCATGGAAAAAAAAAAAATTAGCGCACCAAGGAGTCGTCAAAATGAAACGAAATTTTACATACGTAATGACTACTTTAAAATAAGTAAATGATTAGAAAATCAAAGAAAAAGGATCATTTATTTCAGAGAAAAAGGCAAAACAACGGAGGATTTAATACCCTGTTGAACCCCCTGTAGCGCGAATGCACGATGCGATATGTTCAGGCATTGAGGTATACAAGTTCTGTATGATGTCTTGAGACATTTCGTTCCATATTTGCTGTAATCTTGCCTCTAGTTCGTTCAAACTCGCGGGGTGCCCAAATCGCCGTCCCAAATGAACCCAGATATGCTCGATTGGAGACAAATCTGGGGTTCGGGCAGGCCGAGGAAGGGTAGTAACAGTGCGGAGACAGTCTTGTGACACCCTTGCCGTGTGAGGCCGAGCATTGTCTTGTTGAAAAATGGCTCCTAAGAGCCGTTGCTAGGACCGTTGCATCAACACATGTGGTTGCAGGATGTCATGGACATACCGCTAGGCTGTCATGGTGCCACGGATCAATACTAGGGGTGACCGTGTATTGTAGGCAATGGCACCCCATACCATCACACCATCTGTGGGAGCGGTGTGTCGCTGTAAAGAAAAGGCAGGCGTTCACCACGGGGTCTCCACACACGAACACGATTGTCATCACTGCCGAGATTGAATCTGGATTCGTCGCTAAAGACGACTCGGTTCCATTCCGCTGCAGTCCAGTTTCCTCGTGCGTGGCACCACTCCAAACGGAGGCTTCGATGGGTGGGCGTCAAGGGCAGCACACGTAATGGGTGCCGTTATCCCAAATGTCCTTCAGCCAGGCGCCTTCGTATGGTTCGAGAAGACACAGGGGTCCCTAGTGAAGGTGCTACCTGTGCCTGGATGGCAGATGATGAAGCAGTTGGTTGTACGCGTACATTTCTTACGATGTGGCGTTCTTCTCGATGACTAGTCTGTCGAGGGCGTCCTGAGCCTGGTCTTCGTGTAAATGACATCTCTCTCTCGGATCCACTGGTCCCAACACCTCCTCACAACACAATCAGAGCGGCCTAATTGACGAGCTACTCGCCTAGCTGACCAGTCAGCTTCCAACATGTCGATGATTCTCCTCTTCTCAAATTGCGGCAGCTGCTCATATTATCTTTGAAAACTGCATAATGGCATGTCTACCTCAGCTCTTCCTTTTTAAACGATTCAGCACCCTCAAACAAGCTTTGGTTACCTGTTTTATACTCCACGGAGAACGACGTTAAACGCCCTCTACCGACTATTCGTAATGCGCAATCACGCTGCATTTCTAATCATTTGCATATCTCCCCGACATGTACCTTCATGCCAAGTTTCGTTACGATCCCGCAATTATTTCTTGGTGCGCTAATTTTTTTGCCCATGAGTGTATTTTAAAGTGAAGTTTTTTCCCATTCTTAAAATGCACTAAAAAAAAGAAATAAAAAAAAAACGTACTCAATCCATCATTTCATCAATATGAAGGTATCTTTTTTCCTATGATTTAGTTATTTGTGTGAGTGTCTTTCTGATTCTACCTAAGATCATTCATGGCACAGGAAAGATTGTCAACCTAGGTTTTGCTGAATGTGAAGCTAAATGTTACATACAGCACACAATTCGATGACTAACTGATAAATTTGCTGCAGCAAAGACTAAGAATTTTTTCTTCTTTGAAATTACTAGTTACATTCAAATACATTTCGTCATTGTCATTACAAAAGCAATTTTTTTAGTTTAGATTTACCTCTTGGTGAAAAGTAAAAAATACGGTATACCAGTCTTATTTCTTCTATTTAAAACTGTTCAAATATTGATATAATTTTATCAAGTTATAAAAATTTAAAAAGTAAAGATCATTTAAGAAAAATAATTAAGGTACCATAATAATAAAATTTGCATTTTTTTTTTTTTTTTTTTTTTTTTGGGGGGGGGGGGGGGTGCACTTTTTTAAGGATGCACCCCATTCCTTCGTCTACAAACACTGAACCAGAGGCACTGTTTCAGATACCAAAGACTTTTCTATTCTTTTCTAAGGAATTGGTTAAGATGAAATAATTTTTTCTCTTCGTGATAAAAGAAAAATGTGAGCATGAGGTGGGGGGAAAAAAGAAGTGTGGAACATCAATTATAGTACAAAAAAAAGAATTATCCTGAAACATTTTAATTTTGAGAAAAAATCTTGGGGGTGGTCTGTTTATGTCCCTTTGTACTCCCTGGGTACGTCAATTGTCTCAGTTCACTTTTTCTTCAACTTTGTACAACAGCTTCATTTTTAAGTTATTATTTTAGTATGCCTATAGTAATATTTTAAGTTTTTGCAACGTTATATTTTTAAATATTTATAGTTTCCAACTACCATAGTTACTTAATTATTTTGTTCCACCGTTATAAATTTAGCAAAACCTTGAAAATTTACGCATAAAATGCTTTAAAAAATAAAAATATTTAAAATTATTTAATATAAAAAACTATGAAATATTTTCCTTAAAATAATATTGTTTTAAATACATTTTTTAAAATTTTTTCTTTCCTTTTCCCGTTGCATTTTCACAAACAGGAGGTGACCACGAAATCTTCAGTATTAGTTTAGTTTAGTTTTTATTAACGTCGCACTAGAAGCAACACGAGGGCTATTGGCGACGGACCTCGTAATTTTGAACCACGGTCAAGTGACGAGGACGACACCTGAGCTGGCACCCCCCTCTCCTAACATCCACACCACGCCAACGGGAGGACTTTGGGCCCCGAACAGATTTAACGTGCATCAGCCCCGGCTACACGGCGAAATCTTCAGTAACCCTCGAGCTGAAAAAACCCTAACTATGTATCTGCCATCACATTTCCAAAATACGTCATATGAGGACTTCAAAGCAGTTGTATTTCAATATGCAGCATTTCTTAATTTTCCATAACATTCTTAAATGAAATAGAGACTCGAATCCACGATATGCTTAGAAAAATTCTGCCATCAAGTTAATTATTATTTTGGGAAACTTGACGATTTTATAGACAAAAAAAAACTTATGTTTAGGTAACGTTGATTTTGAATATGATTTAATGTACTGCGGGAATCGGTGAAACACTGTTCAGTTCTTATCGGAGAATAATAAAACAGTAATAAGATTTCTTTACTTTTCAAATAGCAACAAAGCTCCACGAATTACAAAAAAAAAAAAAAAAAAATTAAATTTAAGTGTTTTAGGAAGCTGGAAAGGTAGGACAGAATTCAATTATTCCAAATGGCAAATTATCAGGCCATATCCCAGTTTCCGTATTAAAAAGAATTTAGAAAAAATATTTATTTGGAATCGTAATTGAGGAGTCCTAACATAAATGCAGCTGCTAATGTGTTCGAAGTAATAACCTTTAACCAAATGAGGATAATATCATTCATCCATAAGTGTTTGTCAGATAATGTTTAAATATATTACACAATTCAAATACATATTGTTTAAGTTCTTTCAATAGAAAATTGCATACGTCTTGAAGTGAAATTTATATATAGATTGATGTAATAAACATTTAAAATAATCATATGGTACTTAAACACTTAGATACATCTTTAATAATTTAAACTTAAAACTATTTCATTATTCTAGGAGAATGTCCTCAATGTTCAAGAGTAAAGAATCAGGTTAAAAACTTTTGTCTTAGCGATTTCGGTAAGTATAAAATTCTCTAACATATTTAAGATTCTCTAGGCAATGTACTTTACTTCAATAGCCTTGGCTATTCTTCCTTGGTATCAGTATTACATAATAATGAATATAAAACATAAACAAATTTAAAATTACAAAAATGTAGCTAAATTGCGACGAGAGAAAAACTCAAACGAATGAGAAGTTGGGAAGAAGATTCTCCAATCAGAGTCGCTTCCTTCAAGAAAAGAGGCGAAAGCATATTTAAGATTAATATTTTAAATTTACTCAAACTCGCCATTCTTTCAGGTTTTTAACACACACAAAATAGTTTAAAACTTTTATGAGGGGGAGAGGTCAATCAGTACTATCAATAATTAACTTTACACACATACGTTTCATATAAAATTATTATGCATTTACTTATGCATACTTACAAATAAATAAAATGAAATCATCTATTCATAAAATATCCTTCAAATTTTTATACATGTATATATATATATGAGATGTTCCGAAAGTAAGTTTCGTCATTTTTTTGAAAGAGCACATGGTATGTCAGATGAAACAACCGCCATAAGAATCCACACTCATTGCTGATTCAACAATGGAAGTAGCATCAGTGGAGGAGGAATGATGCATGCTCAGGACGACGAAGAAAAGGGAGTAGCAGCAGACCAGCGTGCTCGGTAAAAAAGTCGGCAATTGATGTGCGTGCTGTTATCCAGTATGAACGAGCACGTGGGGCCATGAGATGAACCGGTCTTGTCTCATGAAATGGCTGGACGTTGGTGTTAACGACAAATGCTTCAATGTCAATTGCAATTATGTCAAAAAAGAGTGCAAGGCATTTATGGTTCATGATGATATGGTTAATTTTATTTTGGCTATAAAGTTTCCATGTGAAAAAAAAATGGCGAAACTTACTTTCGGAACATCCCTCGGATATAAACTTTAATATATATATATATCCAAATTTCTTATAACTTTCATTGCAATAACACATGTAAAATAAAAAACTAATAGCATTATAAAGATACAACCTCACTAAAAGTTAAATCTTATATTTTGGGAAGTGTTAATAATTTTTAAGACATTTAGTTTTATATGTATGAAGATAAAATATATAAATAGTAAGAAGAATTAATTGTTCTATATTTAATGGTGAAAATATTTTTAACATTCGTGAAATATCTATAAAATAATAATGTGAACTATACAGAAAATATGTAGCATATCGCATATTCCTTTCTACATTTTAATTAACAAATTCGAAATGTATCACTAAGGAAATTTAAATTCTGTTTAGTACACTGCAAGATTGAATCTAAATCGATCGATCTGTGTGTAAATTCTTACATACACTTTAATCCAAATATGTATACCATAGAGCAAACAAGATTTTAAAAACTTTATTTTAGATTGAATCTTTATACTCAGCAATAACTTTAAATAATTAAGAAGAAAAATAAATAAATAAATCACAAAATTAAAAATTGATACTCATTTAAGATTTTCCACTATTCTCTCATCTGAAACATTCTACAAAAATATAATTTCCCCATTTTGAAAAAAAAAAAAAAAATGTATCGCGAGACATTTTAGAAATACTTTAAAAATACAGTAAGAGTTTCTTTAATGGTAATTATTTTAACCTGTTCAGAACCATGATCACATATGTGATCAAGCGATTCTCCCTTTACGGCCCACGGTACCATGTATATGACAAGCCTTTCTGTATCTGGAATTTGAACATTTTATTTAAGTTTTATATTATATTTTTTATATATTATATTTGAATTATACTTTTTTATAGTTTTATTTAAAAAAATTTATATATTATATTTGAATTATACTTTTTTATAGTTTTATATATTATTTGTATATTATATTTTATTACATTTCCATATCTTTATTTATTTTAAATTTGTTTGTATATTTTATTTATTTAGATATATTTATTTATTCATTATATTTTATTTAAATGCAAAAATGATTTTATATAAATTTTTAAATGAAATTAAACTTAATGGGGGAAATCGCCCAAATCTTCTGGGGGTGCTTCTTTCTCTTTTCATCAAACCTGAACAGATTAACGAAACAATCTCCTTTCATCGGATCTGAACAGGTTAACAAAACAATCTACGTGAATTTTCATATTTTCAAACAGAAGATAAAAAATTTGTTTGCTATCAATAACTTTTGTTTTTCAGTGTTACGAGCAACAATCTTGGCAAATGAAAAACAACATCAAGGAAATCGTTTTGAATTAGAAGTTGTGCGTTCTTTCAAAAACAAAGTTCCTATTATGTCACGAGAATACATATGGACATTGAATGATTGTCAGTGTCCAAAACTTCGTGTTGGAAAAGAATATATTGTGATGGGGCATTCCAGGATTGCTGGAGGAAAAAGAGAAAGTAGACTTATTGTAGATAATAACTCATTTGTGAGAAAATATTCAGAAAAAAGAGCTAGAACCATGTTAAGATTAGTAAGAGACAAAAATTTTGTGTGCAGAAAATTTGATCTAACACTGTAAGTTTTATTAAATACTCAGACTAAACTATCGCTCAACTTTAAAACATAAATCCATTTCATTCAAGTATAATGTTTAAAAATTTGTTTGACATAGATTACATAAATTAATGTATAACATTAAAATATTTCACAATTAAAGCATAATATCTGTATAATGTATTTTAGAAAACAAGTTTTCTTGAAGATTTGCAGATTCTGATTAAATTACAAATGCATGAAACTTAAAAATTTGTAAATCAAACTTAAAAAAGCATGAAATAAACAGAAATGTTGATATAAAGTTCAAGCAATTCTTATAATGGAATTAACAATTAAAAATTGTATTAGTGTAAATAAAAAAAATTATTACAATCAAGAAAAAAATTTTATTAATAATTTCACTGATATATAATCCAGTTCTTGAAAAATCTTAAAATCAAGCAACATTCTTAAGCTTGTTACTATAGTAGACAAGTAGTAGAAATAAAATATGGATACTTTTTCATAATATACCCACATATTTAAATGCATCATTCACAAAATTATGTTGATATATATGTGTTATATATTAAAAATTGTGTTAGCCTTTTGAAATATTCTACACTAAAGTAGCTTAGTATGAAGTAAGAAATCAATATAACAAAATTAAAATACAAATAAAACAACAACATAGCATATGAAATATGTATTCATTTGCTACGACAAACATTAAGATATTTCGCAACATATGCAAAAAGCTCCAAGTAATTCAGAAAAACACATTACTATAAGCTTTAATTTCAGGTCAAAACATTTTAACAAGTAAATGAAATTGGGAAAAAAAAAAACCAACACATTTTGTCATGTATGTTGCTATATGATAATGAAAACATCAAGTATGAAAGATACTTTGCTTCAATGATAGCATAACTACTCTAGTGAGAGAATAAACAATATTTTTCAAATTTTTGAAACTAATATTTTTAAAATTTATCACAAAAAATTAATAGGACTGTATTACCAGAAATTATCCAAATCCATCAAAGAAATATATTAAACAATTTACTGAAACCAAACCCTTTCGGATTTACAAGTTTTTTTCCTTCTACATTTTTGGATGCAAGAATATATATAGTTAAAATTACTCTTACGACAATCTCTTACTCAAAATAAATTTATTCAAGCTCTTTTTATTTTAAGTCTTAGAATAAGAGGTAAGGTTAGCACCTGAGAACAAACACAAAATATAACATGAAATCAATACAATTAGTACTCTTAATCTTTGGTTAATAACTGAAATATATATATGCGAGCAAATGGAAGCAATGATCAATGTTTAAAAAAAATCTAAAGATAATTGGAGGATACAAGAATATCCTTCAAAATATAGAAACACTAAAATATTCTGTTCTCAAATGAACATTTACATGTAATTTAGATATTTTTATCAAAAAGACAATTGGAATATTTTTTTTAAAAAACACGTTTTAAACATTGCAAATCAGATGACAAATATTGAATTAATGAATAAATACTTCGTAGTTAAAATGTTTACAAAACCTTTAATAACAATTATATAAATGTATATAAATATAAAAGTGCAAAATTGACATATTTATATAAAATTTCAATACAAACAACCATTTCACTGATAAAAATTATGAACAGTGGAGAAAGATAAGGAAATGCAAATTTTAAAAAATCTTATAAAAACATTTTTTTTTTTTTTAAAAAAAAATCATTGTTAATACTGACAAGTATTGCAAAACCTAACACATTTAAAAATTAATGAAATTAAATACCTTTCTCTCTCCCTAACATATTACACCACAATCTTTAAATTGCAATTCTGTACAATATTTTATTCATTTACAACTGATAATTGCATTTGTTATGCATTGAAAAGTATTAATTTATTTTTAACAACTGTGTATTAGTTTGTATTTTAATTCTCAAAATTTGAAGAGTATTTAAGAGTATTATTTATTTCACAATAGAACTAAAAAATTCATTTAATAATACACATTATTATTATAACAATTTTTTTTTTCAGGTAACTTTTTTTACTGAAAGATACAAATCCTTCAATGAACAGATTGAACACATAAATGATAACAAGAGTATTGTAACTCTTTGGCATTTTATAACATAAAGAGAAATATACTTCAATGCCAGAAATGAATATATATTGTACTATCATATTTAAAGTTGATAAATACTTTCATATTTAAATACTAAAACTATCATAGGGAAAAAAGATTCATATAACAAAGAAATCATTGTGTGTAAAAAGATGAAACATACTGCCACATTTAATATCTTAAAAACATACATAATTCTCAATAATCAATCATAAAATATTTATTTTAACTTTGTAATGATGGAAATGATTAAATGATATTCATCACACATAACTGTAATCTTAAATAAAATATTGATGATATGCAAAATGGCAAGATTAGTACTGTATACCAATTGTATGAATAAGCTATGTACATACTATGATTAAAATGAATTTTTTAATGGATAGGAATCAAATGAAAATCATGACAAAAATGAGCTCAAACTAATTTTGGAAATTTAATAAGATACAGAAAAAAAAGAATTCTAAAATGAAAAATGCATCATTTTAGTCACAAGAAGATGAATAAATGTGAAATAATATCGTAATTGTATCTTTTTTCCATATAAATGCAATTTGTTGCTCATGATTCAGTGAATCCAAATTTAATAAGTTAATTATTTTGTGCAACATATATCCTTACAAAAAATCTCATAAAATATTTAGAATGACTTAATCTCACAATATTTAACTATTTATTTAATACAGCTTAAAAAAATGGAGGTTATTCATTTGATGAAATATATATATATGCTCATCAAAAGTAAAGTTGCAGAATCTTTAAAAAAAATGTAAAAATAATGCATGAAGAAAATACAACTATTAAAACTAGATGACACTATATAACATAAATATGTATAAAATTTTAGAAACAAAATACATTAATAGGCATGTATGATACTAAAATTTTAATATACATGAGTTCCATTTTGTTCCAGAACAAAATTTAAGTTCCATTAATTCTTTAAAAAGATACCTATTTATTAATGTGACCACAAGATTTCCACAACTAATTTCATCATTTAAATGAAAAATACTTTTTAAGCGACAAATCTCATGCTAAATGCAACAAAAAATAGTCATTTTCATGAATATATGCTTCATGACTGAGTTTAATGAGTAATTTTCATGAGCATATTATGTTTTTAAAACTTCTATGTAATGTTACTGATTATTTGAGTATAATATGAGTAACTTTTGAATAAAAATATCCTTAAATAAGTTTTAAAAAATGATTTTTTTAAAACCTTTTACACACTATTTCACTGCTGATGAAAATAAATGGTATTAGCAATATTTAAAAATAAATTGTCTTTCAATACTTTGATAAACTGTTAGGCATTATTAAAAATTTACTAGAGTATTAAATGCATTTTTTCTGAAGAATTTTCTAAAAAGACTTCATTAGTTTTAAAAACTGAGTACCTAATTCCTATTTCACATAATATTTTTTTAAGAGACCAAACATTTTTCTTTCTCTCCATTTTTGGACGATAAAAATCACATCATTATAACAACAAATAAAATTAAGCACAAAAGCTGATGAATAGCAATTTTTCAAAGTAAATGTGAAAGAAAAACTATTCATCAATAATAAAAATCACAAAATAACATCAGTCTATCGACTTGGTGAAGAATTCCTTCGAACTCTACTCATTTCTAAATCTTTGTTCCTTGCTGATCTGCTTCGATTCAAGCGACCTGGGCATAATTCTGGAGTAAAAAGGGTTAGTAAGTAGATAGCAATGCAAGCCCAAGAAGAGGCCATTTTAATCCAGACAGATGCCCAGTTGCGTTCAAAAGTGATTAAGTTTGCTTGCTCAGGCCTGGAATAAATCAAAACAATGATGTAATATTTACTTAAATTTAATTTGCAAAACATAGTAAAAAGTAAAAATGAAAGAAATATTCTGGGAAAAAAAGAACTTTTCCCCCCTTTCCAAATTGAAACAATGGTTCACATCCAACAAAGAGTATGCCCAAACAGATACATATTTTGAGACCTTCTGAAATCTTACCTTTTTAGATGGCTTTAAAAAATTGGAGAAATGCTTGAAGTGTATAGAGCTAAAAGGAGATTATGTTGGGAAAAAAAATCTACCTTATAGAATTTTGCAATTCTATGTTTTTTTAAGACTTATGGAACAACCCTCGTAGACAGTAATCCAACACAGAGCACGATGTAGCAGTTAAGTAAAAGTATTCAAATTTGAATTATACTAATATAAGTGACATATTTTATTTTATCAGATTCAGATAAGTTTATCTAGCACAGTATTATCGAATAAAAATTTTTTAAAGAAATATAGGATTCTATCTTAATACATAGCTTATACTCACAATATATACCATACAATCATAATATAAAGCACTTAAATAATAATAGCATTTTATAGCAGCAATTTACCAAAAAGATAATAAATGTCTCATATTTTTGTTTTAGTTAACTCTTGGAAAAAATATATTTCTAAAATTCTTACTATGGATTCATGCAAAATAATAATAATAATTTTCAACTAAATATATTCCCCATAACTTAATATGATTATTCTATTCTTTCCAATTCAGGTTTCAAGAAAAAAAAATTATAGAATGAAAAAGAAAATAATAAAAATATTTGTTACTTACCTAAACCAATGGGTCAATTGCATCATAATGTAAAGTGATGCTAAAAAGAACATCACATGAAAGAAAGCATAACTGTACATTACTCCTTCAATTTCATTTCTTATCACTCTCTGACCACCTTCTTCTTCAACTTGACTAGAAGCTATCAAAAAAAAATATACAATATTTATAAGAATTTAACCAAAGAAGTAAAAATATTAAATGTTTCAGACAAATTGTTTATTAAATAAAGTATATTGATCAACAAATAATATTTTTAAAAAGTTGTACTACAAAACAAATACATGTAAAAATAATAATTATAAATGCTTATTGAAACAATTACTGACCTCTTTTTGAAGACTTATCACAGCAAGTGCAACAATCCTTCAAGGGAAAAAAAACAGAAAGACATTTAAAAATTAAATAGAAAATTCAATACATAATAAAACAGTACATGGATTGTTTAATCATTAACTTATAGTACAAGATAAGTTAAAGCTTACCGTGGGATCGGGAGCTCTGATTCCAAGTTTATAGGAAAAATGTGATGTTCGCAACCTGAGAAAGATTAGAATGTTTCAAAATAAAAGTCTTGCAGAAAAAAAGATATTTATATTTCCTCCCCTTTAATACTTTTCATCTTACAAATAAAAAAAAAATGATGGTTTTAAAAAGTTTCCATCAATGTACTATTTTGAATGTTTTTTTTTAATGCTCAAATAAGCTACTTTCCACAAACACTTCACTGGCTAATTGATCTAAGAGAGAAAAATGGAAGGAGTGCTCTTGGGGGCAAAAAGCAAGAGCCTTTTCAATATATCGAAGGCAAACAAAATTATTTCATATTTGAAAAGGTTGTTCTTTGATTATTTGGTAGGGATCAATTTGTGCAATTTAAATATAAAATTGAGGAACCACCAAGGTTAAATCATTAGGTCAACTATTGTAATAGAGGCCATGTTTTATTTCCAAGGGAATTCATAAAGAAAATATATGAATATTTTTCTTTACCACCAACAAAAGATATATATTATGATATATGGTTATATTTTAAACTTTGAAAAATAACAAGGAAATGTCTAATCAAATAAAAAACATGCAATTCTTTTACTGATGTGATGCCTTTCTTTGATACATATGTATAAGCTTATTTACTATTCCTGTGAAAATAAGCCTTCTATAACTGCTTTAATAATCCATAGAGTTTTTGAAAAGGCAGAATTTAATTTTGCCTTTCAAAACTGCAATATACCTCTTTTAATTCACTTGTGCATGTTTGAGCATGCATGTATGCATCTGATTTGAAAATATAAATATCTTATTATAAGAGCCACTAAATTGAATAGCAGTTTGCTTTATTTAAAGTAATGCTCATAAATGGCTTTTTTTTTTATTCATTTATTGTTTACTTTTGTTTAAAATGTACAGCTCAAAATTATTTTGAAAAGTCCTTATGACTCATATAAAGTTGAATCTTCCATCAAATTACAAAAATTAAACCCACACAAGTTATAATACTTTGAAATAAATTAATATAATTATCAATTGTGTGTGTGTGTGTGGTCTATGAATGGAGTACAAAAATATGGTTGAAACAGTGAATATAATAAGAATGTGAAGCATTTAACAGGGAATGAAAAATATAAATATATAGAAAGTATGCAATTTTGGATTATAAGTTATTATTACCAAATTAACAACTTCATATATTTAAAAAAAAAAAATATTTTAAATTTTAAGCATTAACCACCAAATTTAAAAACACTAAATTGTCCTCTTCCAAACAAATATTTATATTAAAGACAATAACATTTGTACTAAACATTACATATTTAAAATCCATACACTTTTACAACAAATAGATTCAATTCAAATTAAACTTACGTAGAACTTATAACCATCAGAAATGTAATAACAACACCCCCATAACAAATAATATCCTTGTTTGATAAAAATGAAACATCTGATGGACCACAAAATTCTTCATTTTCAGGTAGACTTCTTTCTAGTTGTGTACCAACTCCAGTACCTATATAAAACATAATGTAAGCAAATTTCATTCCTTGATTTCAAAACTATATTTCAAACCAAATTTAATACGAGTAAGTGAAAGTTAAGTTTATGGCCAAACAATGTGCATCTGTGATCTAAACATTGTGGGAAAAAATAAAGAAAAAGGCAAAATTCAATTGAGAAGAAGGGTTGAAAATACAGAAGGATCACTAGAGTATTTTGTGAGTGCATCACCAATGTTTAACAAAGACAATAAACCGTAAGGAAAAAAACTATGGTACTTTGGAGTCATGATGCAATTGTAATTGTTTAATTAATGTTGCACTAGAAGCAACACAAGGGCTATCGACAACCAACCTTGTAATTTTGAACCTCAATCAAGTGACAAGGATAACATCCAAACTGGCACTTCCTTCTCCAAACTTCCTCACCACACCAATGAGAGAACTTTGAGCCTCGGCAGATGTAACATGCATCATTCCCGACTCAGCATAAACAAGTTTATGATTCCTTTTTTTCTCTACACTCACAAAATAAAAATAAACTTTTAAAAACCATGTAGTAATACTTCCAAACTATTCGATTAAAAAATATTTTTTGGTACTAAAATAAACCATACTTGAAATAATCAACATTTGAAAATTTCTTTTTGGAATAAATACAAAACAAATAAAAATTTTATCTTTGTTCTACAATCACACATAACATTTTTTAATGCTAATGAGAATACCTACCAGCTCGAGTTGGTTCACTTGACAGAGCTGACCAAGTGAGGTAGACCACATATGCTGATATAACAGATGACTGCAATAAACCAGCTCTTGAATCTCCAGTGTCTAAAAATCACACATATTGTCCTGATTTTATTATACAATATATTTCATCAGCATATACATTTAAACACAGTAATTTAATTTTTAACAATTTTTTGGCAGTAAAAAATCAAAATTAAAAACTATCGCAGAGTAAAATAAACTTGATTTGTAAAGCAAAAATTTATATGACTACAAACAATGTAACTATTAATCGTTAAACAAAATGCATATTCTCAAACTGCAACACAGTTAATTTTTAAAGTTTAATTACATTTATTACCAAACAGCATTCTGTTTGCATCAATCACTAAGCATAGTAATAATAAAAATTATTTCTTCTTTAAGTAAAAGATAAGAAGCATTCCAATTAAAATTATAATGCTCTGTAAAAGACTTATCAGATATTAAACTTATTTTCAAACTAGCAAAATCATAAAATAATTAAATTAAGCATACATAGAGAATTATGATGAAATTGAAATTTGAAAAGAAAAAAAAATTAAACTGAAGAAATTCCTTAAACTAAACAAACTTTTGAAATTGTCAATATATAGACCAAAATGAAATCCAATTTTTAAATTAATGATGAAAAAGAATATAAAAATAAAAAGGTAAATTCTAAATTAAGTAACAATACAAAATATAATTAAAAATTGAATTTTTTAAAAATTTTTAGATTTTCTAAGTATTAATAAATAGTCATCGCATAGAAAAGTACATACCTAAACCATTTTTTATACAAGATCACATAGAAAAAAAGTATACACTTAAACCCTGCTTTTACATGACCAAAATTTATATGTAAATAGAGTTTATAAGTAAAAGAAACCTTCTTCAGAAAAGTACAGCAAAATGATGAAAAAACAATAAATTCTTTCCGATCATAAGTTTTATTTAAATTTTAAGAACTGTATCACTCTTCAGGAATGAATTTTATTAACTTTTTTTAAAAAATTCATTTCAGTTACTTTCTAAAGAATCTTTTTAAAAAAAATCAGATTATTCCTTATCATTTTACAATAATAAATACAACTGTTTTCATTTTTAAGAGACAATATCACTAAACCTACTAGTTATGTGATATTATTGTCATCAATTTCCACCTGAACTTGAAAGGACTTTTCCTATCATGTTTTGAACTAAAGTACCACTTATTATTTTAGTAGTTTTAGGTTTATCAAGTCTGGTTTTAATTACTGTCTTCATGTTTTAAATGTATCACAATTAGGTATGTAGCAGTTTAGATTTAAAAATTTCCTGATACAACTTTACAAAATTCTCAGAATTTTCTAGCATTGCAGATTTTTTCCTAACTTAGATTTTAATTTAGTTGTGTAAGAGTGAATAAAAATCTTGTTAAAAATTATTAACGAAATTCAAATTCATGGAACTCCAAATTCCCATAGAGAAATTTACAGAAAAAAAAGAGATTGTTTCATTTTAATTCTTACCTGATTCTAAGAACACATTTCAAAAGAATATCCACACTCAAAAAAAATTGAAATTTGTCTACATATTTTGTCTCAATATAATGTCAATGATAAAATTAAAAATAAAACTTGTATTTGATAAATGAAGACTAGAATAGGAAGTTGATGCAATAAAAATAATAATAATTAATTTAAGTTGGATATCCAATGTGATGGAGCTAGTAAAAGAAAAAAAATTGTCTTAGCATTCTCTAAGCTAAAAATATTTTTATAATAAATAAGAAATTTATTTATGAATATGTTAAGCCAATTGCAAAAAAGATGAAAATTTAAAATAAAATAAAATAAATTTAAAATTCAAGATTTCATATTTAAGCATTAATATCACAGTTTTATCCTGTACTATATTATATTTAGAAATTCATATAATGTTACATATTTTCTATTATTCATATATAATCCTTACAAAATTTCAAAAATAAGAATAATCAATTACAACAAGAATCTATAGTTTAACTTACTTTTTTCGACACATGGCATGATTGATATGAATGAACATAAAAGGCACAAGCCACCATTCACACCGATAAATATTTTATTAATAGAGCAACCTTCTGCACGAGTGTAATTCTGAGCAATCATAACAATTCCTATTACTACAGCTGTGTAGATTATCATAGCACAGAAAACCATGGCTAAAAATAAATAAAAAAAAAAAAACTGCATTAGAGCATTTAAGGAGACATTCATTCCAGAATGCAATTGGGCAAACACAATTCTAGAATAACATGGGGGAAATGTGTAGAAATTATAAAAGAAAAAAATCAAACAAAACAAACTGAATGATTACAAACTAACTAAGAAATATATTTAATTAGAATTAAGAAAAAAAATTATAAAAATAAAAATGGAGAAAATCATATAGCCATAGGTATGATTATCTAACACATCATTTTCATAATCTTAAAACTATGAACAATCCAATACGCTTCATAATGTTCCTTTGATACTTTTTTTTAATAGAAACAAAAGCAAAACATCTCATAATTCTGAAATATGATTAGATGGTATGGATGGTAAGATAGTGCCACTCTTCTATCTTCTATATCAAACCAATATGATGTTTGTTGGTTTGTTTTATTAACGTCACACTAAAAGCAACACAAAGGCTATTGGTGATGGACTTTGCAATTTTCAACCTCAGTCAAATGATGAGAATAACACCTAGCAGGCACCCTCCCTTTCCTAACATCCATACCACACCAACAGGAGGACTTTGAGCCATGACTGATTTAACATGCATCAGATCTTTAGTGGCACCAAGATTCGAACTTACAACTAGAGAAAAACCGTCAGCCGCAAGTCCGCTACCATGATCACTAGGCTACCACAGCCACAAACCAATATGATTACTATGAAATGACTATCAGTTAAAATAAGCAAAAGTCTCAATACGACAGGCATAACCAAGATTTAAACATATAAATCCTCAAATCATATAACTACATATCTGCTAACAGATAACTGCAATTTCATATCCCCTTGATTAGAGTAACGATAAATGTAATACATTTCCTTCATAATATACTATACTAAATATTAAAAATAACAGCAACAGGAAAAATAAAAGATATTTTGACAAATATAACAAACAAATTTTTAACATTACTTTTATAATTTTATATAATATTATTATACTTCTCCTAATTTTTCATTATCATACTAATGATTTAATGAATAACTAAAATTAGGACATATTTTAACCATACAAGACATTTTGATTGCACAGCACTAGTATGCTCTATAATGGAATTTGGGGGGAGGGGATTCATTGATTGAATTGACATTGCACTGAGAAACAACACAAAAGCTATTGCTGATGGATCTCATAATTTTAAACCACAATCAAATAAGGAGAAAGGACCTGAACTGACATACCACTCTTAAATTTCTACACTACATCAACATGAAGACTTGGAACCTTAACATATTCAACATGCATCATTTGATCTTAATATTTCATATCAATACAGTTATTTTTAATCAAAATTGCATAAAATTCAACAAAATTCTTCACAAATAATATAGTTCTAAAAACAACCATATGAGTAGAAAATTCCAAACAAATAGATTCAAAATTGTTAGTATTTTCAAAATTATTTGCTTTCCACAGTAAAGTAGACTATAAACTCACACTAATTAAGATTGATCCTAAGGGTCAATACAAAAAAAAATTGTAATATTTTCTACTCAAATAACACGAAGAAAGAATGAGGAAAATAATAAATGCATCCAATACTTTATAATTCTTGACAATTTGAGGAAATTCCACAAAATTTATACAATTATACAGCAAACAGGTCTTAATTAAAAAGGAGAGAGAGAGAGAGAATTATAACTATTTAAAATACAATTTACTTTAAACAAAAATTTTCATTTCCTAAAATAAATCAAAATTATAAGAAATTCACAAGATATTTAACAACAGAATTTGTATTTATGTATATGTACAACACAACTAAAAAAAATTATATACATGGCTCTACCTTGAAATCTGAACATTCAAGAACTAGCAGATTCTGAAAGATTCCAACAAATTTTGCTCTGGAATTCAAATGACAAGTATAGGCCTCAAATATGAACAAAATGTGGCCATAGCTCACTCACAAATTTTAGATGGATGTTATTCCAGATATAATGTGAAAGGAGATTTTACATAATAATGCCTTTATATGATGTGTTTCACGGAGGGTAACTTATTTTCAAAGCAAGAATCTACCACATTCAGCTACAGCATTTGTTAACATAAATATATTTTAAGTTTAATATAATGGTTCTTATAATTTTAATTTGTATTCTTAATCAAGTATTATTTGCAAATATTTTACCTTGAAAAACCAGTATATCAACTGTAAATTATTTTGAAAATTCAAGTTCATAGACCCAGAAATAGATTAATCAAGTTTTTATTACTTTAAAGGAAACAAATTGTTTGGAACTCAATATTCTGGAGTCAATAAAGTTTGGATTCAAAGATACTTTTATGTCCCTTTTATTAAGTATCTAAATTATATAAAATATCAAAAAGTAAATAAAAAAAAGTAAAAGAATATTATTACAAATACAAAAAGACAGATGAACAATATTCATGTCAATAATAACAACATTAAACACATTTCACTATATCCCTTTTTAAAAAGGAATGCCAAAAAAATACACAAATATTTTTGATAAGTATGGGATGCAAAATAATATTTTTATTAACAACATGTATACATTTATTGCAACAAATATACACAAAAATGTGTGTAATTAATGTCACAAAAATTTCTTACCAACAAACCAACACCTACTGCCTCCATCAGATACTTTTTGCAACCTAATACAACAAAAGAAAATGAAAACAGTCATAAAATAAAAGAACTTCTTATGTAATACGATCGATCAAACTATTCAAGATTATCAATTGTTCAGAATTATCTCTGAAGAAAATCAAAATTGGTTTCTTAGAAATTAAGAATGTATCACTATTAAAATGTTGAGAAACCTTTATAATCTTTATAAGAAAATATAGCTTTGAATAGTTAAAATTTTCACAAAAAATATAAGGAAAAAATATAAATATGTAAAATTATTTTAAATATGCTGAATATTTCATTAAGATAACAAGTTATAACATTATCTATTACTTTGACTCAAGAAATTCTATGATACACAGTCTCATCAATTATTTTTTGTCCTTCCAAAACATATTCTTAAACTAGAGTTTTTCTTCAAGTATTAACAATAATACAGTGTTAATATGATTTCATTTAACATTGGAACAAACAAATTTCATTTTTTCCCCTCTAACAGTTAGTAAACTGTATATTGTTTACACACACTGCTTTATTAAATGAAGAAAATTCACAATGAATGATACAATATTAAATAATTGTTTTTCAACACTTTGCATTCATATTTCACACATATAATAAATACATGTTAGAAACAAAGAGGATGACAGAAACAGTGACTTTATTAGAGTAACAAATCAATATTAGTACAATGTATTTAAACTTTTTTCTTTAAAAAAATATACTTTTTGATAGATATCATATAAAACTACAAACACACAATTATAACAAAAATGATTCATATTTGAATATAGTGAGAAAAAAAAAAGAAATTAATTCTAAAACTAAACAAAAAAAAAACATGTAAAGGGAAGGTGTAAGACTAGTACTAACCAATTATCTGTCCATGCATGAGCAAAATCTACAATGAGCATGAGTTGAATGATTATGAATATTGCTGCTCCACACATTGAGGTGTACATCCAAACTTTAATTAAAATAAATAAATACAAACTTATAGGGAAAAAAATTTAATTAAGAAAAAAGTTATGGAATTAAAAACATGACTAGTTTACAAGAATATGATAAAAATACTTACTATGACCAAAATGATTCACATAATTTGATGGAATGAGAAAAATTCCAGCACATAATAAACATAGAATAAAGAATTTAAAACACCACATTCTGAAAGTATACAGAAATAAATTTTTTTAAAAATGTATCATAATTATGTCCTATAACAACAGATTTAAAACTAATTTAATAACAATCATAATGTCACATAAAAAGAGAATATTAAAGGCAATCCAAACAAAAGAAATAAATCAGAAATATATAGCAAATATAATTTCATTCCCTAACACAAAAATATGAAAAAATTAAATTAATCATATAGAAATCAGATGACTAATGTATTACTTGAATAATAAGTGAAAATCAAGAGGGACCACTAAAAATGTATTTTATTCTAAAAAATATCTGTTTGTTTTAATTTAATTTTTTCATCAAAAGAGAAAATATAAAGAAAAGTAATTTCATTGAAAAAGCAATTTTTCCTTTTACAAATGGAATTGTTTGTGGTAAATGAAATGAAATGTTAATCACAAATTTTATTCATATATAATAAAAGTCTTAGCATAATTATTAATAAAATACAGTAAATCATTTACAAAGTAACAATATATTCTTGAATTACAATTGTTACAATTCAAAATTTCCATAAAGACAATCATTAATCAAACATCACACAAAACTGAAATAACTTTCAAAAATTTCTTTTTTTAAAGGAAGAATTATTGTCCACAATTATCTTTTTTAAAAATGCTAAAACAATGCCATATTTAATGGAAAAGAATAGAAAATACATTAGATGCTTACCCATTGTGTAAACCTGATCTACAACTTTCACTAGTAGATATTCCAATTGTAAAGAAAGCCATGATGAAGAAAAATGCAGCCATCCCAAAAGAAACTCGATAAACAGCCATATATCCAACCAACAAATCACAATTTTCCCCAGCTTTCAGTGTTAGACATGTAACATTGTATTGAGGAAACTAAAAATTAAGAAACAAAGTCAAATTAAATACACTTCTAAAAATTCTCAGCCATATATTTTTTTAAAAAAACTAATTAAAACAATAAATACCAATGTTTAGTCGGAGGTGGTTAATATATTATGTATTGCAACATATCTGTTTTTAATCTCATGGGTTTTATTTACTTATTTACATAACACTTTATTTATTTAGTTCAGCATTAAATGTATTATTCTGTAAATGTCAATCATTGTTTTAAGTAAATAGTTCATAAGGTTATTTGGTACTTTTCCATTTCACGGGCCAAACCTCGCCAAGCAGATTTTATAGGAGACAACACACAGTATACACATATTCTATTAGGCGTCGGTTGTATCATTTTTGGCAACTTTATCGCTTGTGCCGGCAAAACAGAAAAGTACTGGTTATTTCTATTCACTTTGTCATTCAAACATTGTTCTTCATTCATATGTATTTTCTAAAATTTTAATGATATTTTTGTCATATTGTCACAGCTACACAATTGAACAAACAACATTTTATATTAAATACAGATACAAAAAGAGTATTATGACTTTATTAAGCATTTTTAAAGATCAACCAGTCACATTACACAGAAAATCAGCTCGTCTAAGAAATGATTGTATTGGAGATCTTTAAAATTAGTACTAGAAAGTAAGAAGGTTAACTTTTAATGATTAATTACTAATAAATAATGCATACAACTCTCAAAGAGATTTTTAAAATGGCTATTTCAATAGTGAGAAAAGGTGAAGATTAAAGGGCAAAGGGTTTATAAAACTAGACCCCTTAATAGAATTGGGCTCTTGTAATTTTTACTAGTTCTGCCCTCCCATGGCAATGTGCCTTTATGATATGAGTATCATGAATAAAAAGATTTAGATACACATCAAGAAAATCAAAATATTTACTCACTATACATGATAAAGCAGTAAAAACTTATGTTTTCTCAATAAATTATATAGATAGAAATTTGCAATATTCATAAGCAATTTCTTCCTATGCTACTATACATAAGTTTTTAATAAAAAAAAAAAAGATGGATAATCCAGATATTATGTATCATAACATATGCAATCTATTTATTTCATAAATACAAAAGAAAAAAAATTTCTACCACTCATACATTTTCTATTATCTTGTCTTGAACATCTTGAGTTAACATGACACACATTAGTAATGTTCCCAGAAGAAGGAACAATGTGTACATAAGTCGAGTTGATGTCGACTCCTTCACAGCTGGCAAAAAACCACAACAAAGGCGACATGGTTTACATCCACAGCAGCATCCAAGCTGAAAAAAAATATAACTTTAATTGTATGCATTAGTTATCAAAGCAAGCTAATACATAAAAATAATAACTTTTCTGTTTTCAAATAATCTGTGTGACTGCACCAAAGACTATGGTTCATTCAAACATTTATTCAATTCATCAGGATCTAATAAAAAATATCAATCAGACAAAATATAAATGACCACATTTATGACTGTCAATCATTGTAATTGAAAAATACAAAAATAATACAATAATGAATTTGTCTTTTGGTTTCAATCTAAAATACACATTTGACTTCTAATAAGTACTTCTAAAAAATAATATTCAAAAAGAATTTACTTCATTCTATATTAATTATTATCAAAATAAAAAGATACACAACTCTTGTATAACATTTATTATCGAAAGTAAAATCATTTGGTAACTAACCTTGCAATTTTGAGCGCAACGGTCAAGTCATAAAATTACATCAAATCAAGATTAATCCTAAATAATTTTTAGGTTTATGTAGATTTAACATACAGTAATCCTTCCATATCTTTGGTAAAATTTGAAAGCTCGTTTATAATGTTGACAACAAAGTTCACAATTCTATTGCATTATGTCATAAATTCCAATGTTTCAAAAAGATGAGTATTGACTATTAATAATTTTTCAAAAATGTATTGTTAAATTGCACATAAATTTTAAGAAATATTGAAAGTGAAAATGTTTTGAAATTGATCATCAAAATACCATATTACCATTAACTATGTAAAGTTTACTTCAGAATAAATATTTACACCTAATATATTAATACTTTTGCTAGAAAAATAAAAATGATTAATGGTTTTATAAAAAAAATTATTTAATATCCAAAGGTGAAATATAAATATGACTAATCAAAATGACAAAGATGACAAAAAAAAAATTCAACTCAAAAGGTTATATTAAAAAGAGAAGTATTTAAAGGTTACTTGATATTGATCTTTGATGACAAAATATGCAAGCCAAACTTGCAGAATATATTTTCACACCATTACTGGTAAAATATGGAAAAGTAACAAGGACACCAATTTGTAACAACAAAAGAGTGAACAGATAATTTTGAATATAGATTAAGATAAGAAATTTTTATTCATTATTTTTTTATTCATATAATAACAAAATTTTCTAGAAAATTTTATTACAAAATTTTTAAAGAAATTTGAAGACTGGATTTTTATTGACAGTCCCATGAGCAATACTGCTATGTCTTTACTTTATCAATCCCCACTTTTATTAAGAAATCATTTTTGAAATTTTTTGTGTAAGTAGAATAGCTAAACTATTGAAACACAGTTGTTTCTGACTTATTTGAACAAATTCTGGGAGTAGTATATTCATCTTTCATTACTGTTTAAAAAAGTCAATGAAATTACATTTTCACACTTATAAGCGAAGCTGGGGGGAAATCATAGAATACAACAACTGTTAAAAACATACATGTCTCTTTAGTCGATTTAAAAAGTTACCATAAAAATATTACAAAACAAAGATGCAAAAATGTGATAAATACATTCTGACATTTATATATTTTTTTAATTATGTTCCGTATTATATTTCACTAAAACATTATTTTTAATAATTTAAATATTCCCACATGCAGATGATTCTAAAACAGAAAACATATAATAACCACCTTCCTTAAAAATAACTACAATAACATAATATCTAAACATCGCTGCGATTATAACATATTGTAACTTTTAAAAGTCACAAATTTCCAAACATCTATTTTCAAATGCGAAAACCTATCAAAAAATAGAATATCTGTAAAATAGTTTTAGAGACAAAAATAGAAATTAGTCATCACCTTTTTTTTCTTCCAAAAAAACTGTCAAAAAACTATTGAAAGAAAATTTACCTGCCCTTGGCACCTTCCTCCCATCTTTGCTTGCGACTCTGGCTCTAGTTTTACATTCTTCAAAAATACAGTAATGCATGCATGATATTCAAATAGGAAGCCGAGCGTAAATAAGCGCAAGCAAAACAAAAGAAAAGAAAACAATGGATTCGTGTGTTTTGTTGCCAACTTTTGAATTGTAAAAGTTCGATACGACTTATTGTGTTCCCGAAACAGAATATTTTAACATGATTAGTTTTCATTTTTTCAATCTGTAAAGAATAGACTGCGCATGTTTCCCAGTTAAATTCTAATTGTTATATAACTGAATAGAAGACTATAAATCAAAATAAAAATATCATTCCATGCATTAACACAATCACAGGATAAATAAAATAATGATTTAAATGTTTTGTTTGTGTAATGATGTGTATTTCTAAATATAAGACAAAGAAAGTTTATGCATATGCTTAAAAATAACAACACATTTAAAAAAAAACTTTATGTCCATTATGTATTAAAATCTCATCTGATCTAAAATCTGATCTAATTTATTTCTGGATAGAAACGAGAGAGAGAGAGAAATATATATATATATATACTCAGCAAAACATGATGCCCAAAATGTAATCATATTCCAAGACATTTTTTAAATAAAAAATACCCTCCGTAATTTTATAACTCATGATTTTCTTATCTTATTTAAAACAGGAAGACATTGATAATAAAACAAGAAAACAAGCTTATTTATTTTATAACTCCAAATATAATGAAGATCTTGCAATTTTCAATTCTATAAAAGTTTTTTTTTTTTTTTTTAACAATCAGATAGAGACGAGTGCCAGTCCGGTGGACTCTTTACTCAGTGTCATATTGAAGCCTTGATTTTTTTTTTAAAATTAAAACAAGCGTATTAAAATGTGCTTAATGCACAAATGAATTCCGGTTGACTTTAAGAATAAAATCAGCTGTCGATTTCAAAATTATTAGTTACATTTTTGCAAATATTTTTTCTAGGTACTTTTCGCCATTCTGAATTAAATTGAAATATTTGGAAAACTTTTCAATATGTATTCATTCCTTTTTATAATTTGATTTATACATTTCTGAAAGAAAATGCACAAATTATTACAACCATTCTTATTTAATGTTAATATTTATTCTTAATTACAGTTTTAAGAACTTATTTTAAATAATATATATGGTGTTGAATTCCCATTCATAATTTATTTTTTAAATTAAATATAGCATTTTAATATGAAATAACATTATTATTGTTAATTATTTAGATATTTTACCCATAATTTTTTGCAAAAGGTAATTTTTTTAGGGGTAGTAATTCGATAAAAGATGGTAATACATATTATCTACTAGTTGGAAGTTCTAACGGTAAAATGCACGTGTTCCTTGCTTGGTAATGCATAAATTGAATCGCGATTCCATCGAAGAGCAGTATTATTACCCCTTATGTATGTAAAATTATAAGGGGTATTACCAGTGACCTACCCAGGAGGAAGGGGGTAGGCTATCCTAGTCCTCTGATCAGGGGAGAAAGTTAAGGAATATAAAAAAAGGAATTTTTATTTTAGGAGAATCATTACGTGTGTGTGTGTGTGTGTGTGTGTGTGTGTGTGTGTGTGTGTGTGTGTGTGTGTGTGTGTGTGTGCGTGCGTGTGTGTGTGTGCGTGCGTGGTGCGTGCGTGTCAGGATCAAATACTTTCATAGGTTAATGGTCCTAACTTATCCTGTGGTCGCAGTAGCCTGTGATCATGGTCACTGTCTCGGGCCGGCGGTTTTCGTGAATTCGAGTCTTGATACCACTAAATATCCATCAAGCAGCTGGGACTGATGCACGTTAAATCTGTCGAGACTCAAAGTTCTTCCGTTGAACCGGTGTGAAAAGAAAGAGGAAGGTGCCAGTTCACGTGTTGTCCTCGTCACAAAAGGACGAGGTACAATCCTAATTTATCCTATAAATTACCATAATATTGCTTTGTAAATTCCTCATATATATATATATATATATATAATTCTCAATATTAATTAGACATAATATTTGACATTTGTATCAATTCAAAGTAAATTACAAATGTATCTAAAAAAAACAAAAATTAAATTAAGAATATTGTACCTACTAAATTGTAAATATTACAAATTAAAAACGTGAAATAAAATCAAAAATACAGTTCATTAAAAGATTATAACTATTTATAAATGAAACATACAAAGTTAAAATGTGAAAAAGTCATGAAAGTACTGAAGGTATAATATTACATAATGTTCAATGATACGCACACCACACATATTAAATACATAATTAAATTAAAATATGAACAAGTAAATTAAAACGTTACAAAAAAAAAAAGTACAAAATGGCAAAGCCTTACCAAGACAAAAAAAAAAAAACTTATCTCTAAAGAAAAGAATTAGGAAATTAAATTCAAAATGGAGGTAAAGTAAAATTCTAAGCCATCTCAAACTTGGGACTGAAAAATGTGCGTTTGCGAATCCAACCAATCACACTTCAAAAAATTATAACTCAAAAAAATATGTAAAACCGAAATAAGAAAGCAAAATAAAAATTCAACGCAAAAAAAGAAAAGAAACACGATAAGTGTATGACATGATGTTTCCTTTGATGATGAGTGTATGAATTTGTATGTGTTAATTTCACATACAACGCACATATATATTATTATTATTATTATTATTAAAAATAATAAGTTAAAATAATTTAGAAACAAAAGATCCTAAGACTAAAGAAAAAAGCAATCTACATTAAGCAAACAAACATATTTTTAAAAAATTAATCTGGTATTTTTGATGTGTTAAAAATTGTTTTTAACTTCTTTGTCAACAAAAAAAAAAAAAAAATGCTAGAATTATTTTTTGCGAGTTTTGACTTAGTTATCTTAAAAAATTTTAGCATCAGAGCTTCTAACGTAATTTTTAAACATAAACAAGGTGTATTTAAGTGTAATCCTTATCCTAAACACCTTTTTCATATTCCTACATATCGATACATATATTTAAAAACTTAAGGTTTTCCGTAGTCTCCCCCCCCCCTATCTTCCCGATTAGAGGCCGAATTGTTCCACTCCTACTTCAGTACGCCACTGGCTGTAGGTTCGACACTAGCTATTGCATTTTTACAGAAACCAATAATAATTGCTCACGTGGTATAGCGTGGAAGTTAGAAGAATGAGGTACAAACTGAGACACAGTCTTTATGTTTGAACTCGTTACAAAAATTCAATGTTAATTTTTACGATAACCCTCGCCCATCCACAAAGAAAGGTTGCTTATTTCCAAAT
>BMAW01084589.1:0-11616 GCA_019974015.1 Nephila pilipes | reverse complement strand
ATCAGTGCCCCGTTCAGTTACGTATTATACAGGCTGAATGCCTCCCAAATATCAGGTTCCACTTTTTCTTTTCGCTTCCCTCCACCTCTTTGCTATTTGCATAGATGGTTTTCGTATTGGGGAAGAGTGGTGTGAGAGGAATCTTAGTATAATTTTTGTACGTGCCTGAACGGATTTGTATTTACAGGTCTTTGAGCAAGAGCTATAAAATGCATTTTTAAAAATAAAGCGGTTATAATTCTAGTAATTTTACACAAGGAGAGGAGATTCGTACTTTTGAATTATTATTAAATGCACGTTGGGTAATAAGCAAAACAATATTAATGTATTAATAAGAAAATTAATAACATATTATTTATTGTATTAATGAGAAATTTAAACATTTATGATTTTCACTGAGACAGAGATGTATTTAAGGATGTTGATACAACGGTACTCAAGTAATGAATTAAAAGATTTCTTTACTGCACGAAATGGGAAAAAAATACTGTTTTCTGTTTGTAGCAAAAGTAAGTTCAACTTCTGTATAATTTATTTAGATCATCCATAAAATACACTAACTCTTACTGTAACTGCTGAGAAAAAAATCAAAGAAATATAGTTAACATTAGTTAAAATTTAATTAATTCGTGTTTTTTTTTATTATAATAAAGATAAAATGCAAGTCAACAACATAAAATTGGTGAGAAGCTTGACATTGTTTTTGAAACACTAATGCACTGATATTCGGATCGATGAAAGTACAGATCACTCTCTTTTATCCAGTATTCTATAGTTCGATCGGATATACATTCGGATATTTTATGATCGGGCTCCGATCGAGCTGTTTGCTGTCGAATTTTTTCGAGGTAATTTGGGAATTCGTTAATCTCGATCTCCAGGTCACGATACAACGCTGCTCGTATTTTCGCACTGTAACTATCAATTTTCATTTCAGTGTAGTGTCTGAATCATATCAGTTTGATTACTTATCACTCTTTCACTCAATGTATACGCTGTATCAACTGAATACGCACAGTGTCTGAGCAGTAAAATATTCTCGAATCCTAGCAGATGTTCTTCACGTGTCAATAAAACTAAAAATTGTAAGCACGTGAATTTGTGAGCCTGATATCAGTATAAGCGAAACAGAAGCTTCATAATGAATGACTTCAATATTGGTTCTTCGACAACTTATGATATAAAAAACAAATAGAAGAAATTAAAAGAATTATTAATAGTTATTCAAGCTGTAACAGAAAAAAAAAAAAAAAAATACGGAATCCAGCCGCACATTGAAGAAGCCTTCTTCATATTACCTTGTACACTCGGCTTAGTGTGAAAAGATCATAGGAAAAAACTATTACAGGGTCTATAGTCATATAAGAAGCAAAACAATTTCACCGTTACCTGAATATAGCAAGAGCTTGTGTGTTTTCCGATGGTTTATTTCTGAAATTTAAAATTCAACACGAAAGTAGGAGGCTGGATGTACCTGGAGAAAGCAGAGCAGGCAGTGAAAATATCCCTGAAGAATACAAAGGCACTTCAGCAGCCTTTTTGAATCCATAATCCAGATTACAATACTGATGGAAATGGTCTTCTGATAAATACTTTGAAGACTGAAAGATCTTCGTCCGTTTTATCGGATATTTAAATCGTATGCACAAGTTCAGAATGTGATTAAATAGTTCAATATATATATTAAGCGTTAAAAGTTTTATCTGAAGGAATTTGTCAGTTTTATCCTAGTTAAAATTGTATTGATGATCAATAATCAGACAAAATCGCTCATCCGACATGCCGTGGTCCCGAAGGTGTCGGATTAAAGAGCGCTTGCTACACTTGAAAGTCTCAGTAAATTCTTAAAGTATTCATCAGATGTTTTGAGTCCTATTTTACCATACATGTGCTTTATTCTTGAAAACTATATCTCAGAAATGTAGATACTAAAACAAAAGTGACATGTATTATTTATGACATATGAAGCGAGGGAAATTTTTCTTTGGGAAAATATTTCTTATGGAAGTTCAGTAGAGAAGTTTTAGTTTAGTTTTTATTAATGTCGCACTAGAAGCAACACTAGGGCTATTGGCGACGGACCTCGTAATTTTGAACCTCGATCAAGTGACGACGACGACACTTGAGCAGGCACCCCCTCTCCTAACTTCCACACCATGCCAACGGTAGGACTTTAGGCCCCGACAGATTTAACGAACATCAGCCCCTACTACACGGCGGGTCTTTGGCGGCCAAAGACCGAACCCGCGGCTGAACGAAAACCGCCGGCCACGAATCCGAAACCATGACCACTAGGCTACCGCGGCCACTTTTAGTAGAGAAAGAAAGAGACATAGAAATTTTCTTTAAAAAGTGATTTATGCCAAATTCGAGGGGAAGGGACTCTAGACATTCCATTAGAAAAATGGTGTGTATTTTTATAGAAAGTGTCGAAATATTTAAAACTATTTACTTTAGTTTGAGATTGTTATAATTTCAGCTTCACATTTAAGGCTGAAATTGCTTAAAGCATTCTATTGATCAGTTAGGTTCCACCTTGAAGATGCTGTGAAATATTCAATTTTTGAAAACAAACGATTTAATTTTAATGTGATACTTTTTTAAGATATTATCTGTCCAACTTATAAAGGCAGACGATTTAATTTAATGTGATACTTTATTTAAGATATTACCTATTCTACTTTTAAAAAGCAGACGATTTAAACTTAAAGTGATACCTTTTTCAATATTCTTTATTAAGATGTATTTTTTTGGCAACACCAGATCATAGTTTTGATTTTAGATAATTTACTGGCAACGGATATGAAATTTAGTATTGAGTTTGGTTCCAAGAGGTAAAGACGAACGTTGAAAAAGTGGTGCTTGTGTAAAATTGTGTCTTGAATTTATGTTTGAAAAGATGTGCACAAATAAATGTGATGTCCTGAAAACAAGTCATTTTTATTAATAGTCTTCAATACAGTACAATGCATCTATATTTCTTTTTTTTTTTTTTTTTTAATGAGTGTTTAAGTTTACTAAAAAGGCCAAGTTTGTGAGTCAGCTTTCATTGTCAAGTTCCTCCCCAAATTTTGTCTTTTAAACAATTTTATTTCGTTTTTCGAACTGTCAATTCTTTTCAAAACTTTATTTTAACTTAACTCTTTTACTTTTGAAAAATAAATGATTTTCCATAGTCAGCATCCATGAATTTAAGAAATACCCAGAATTGGCAAAAATTAAATATTTTATCCCTTACGAAACTAAAGATCCTACAACAATCTACGTGAAATTTTCCCTTTTTACGCTTTCACGTAAAAGTTTTGGTTGTTTTATGCAGTGATATTTCCTCATTTATAAATTTCAGGAGGGAGGGGCATCATCTTTTAATTTTACGAGTCGAACCCTTTTACTTATCATCACCGAGACAATTTCGGGAGCTATACCAGATATGTTCACTATGAGTCTTCACGTATTTTATTTGTTCGTATAAATTTTTTGATTGAATTGTCTCTTAATGATACTAAAGAGGTCATGTCTTCAATAACATAATACGAGAATTTGTCATTAGCATCTCTAAAAAATGCCATATGAGCTGTATTTGAAGCACACTTACGTTTGTCTATCGCCTTGACATATAATTTTAATTTACAGATCTTCTCTGCAAATATTTCCATTTTTCAAAGCATTTCTTATTTTTTCCATTTACCTGGTTTTAAATTGGCGCTGTACAAATGGAATTTAGAAAAATATCTTTTTTTATGAAACAAATAAAGAAAAATCACTGTCAGAACATGCTTTTGAATTTTTGATATCAGGTTTTGCAACTGCTTGCATTGCAAATTTTTTAAAAAAATATTGTTGAAATGATAGACTTATGTATTTATTCGCTTTCTTATAACTGCACATTTCAAACTGTACTAGCATGCCAACTGCGCACAAAGGATTACCTCTGCTTCAAGGTAAAATAAAAAGTAAATGCTAATGCATCATGATTAATAGGGCGGACTGTAATTTGAATAAATACATGCCAACGTGATCATCGCATAGAATTAAACGGAAGTAAATACTTTTATTTATACGGACGTTTTTTTAATCTCCCTTTCCTGAAAGACGAGTTAAATTTAAAATGCATCGCTTACAAATAAATATCTCTCTCTGCCCGCTTGAATATATACCAATTTGCAGTTTTATTCCGATCATGATGAAAATTTGTATTCTTGACATTCAAAACACGAGAAAGATCCCGGTCTACATAGGTTTCCAAAAGGCCATTTCATGGGTCAAGAAATCTCTATATTTGCTTAAGACGTGTAAAAAGAGACACGGACATTTTTAGACCTTTAGTCATGTCTAACAAATTATAATCAGTAAGCGTAAGATTTCAATACAACAATATTCAATGCATGAGTAATTAAAAATTTTATATTTCTCAAAATACGAAATAATTTACTTGAATACATTTTAATGCGTAATCTATACATAATAAAGAAGAGTTTGAATTTTTTACAAGTGTATGTATCGGATATTTCTACCACTGTCGATAGGGAATGTTAGCGACAGACATCAACTTGAAGACGTCATATTTTTCACTTGGCCGGCTACACGAGTACATGTTTTGCTCAGAAGTCAGTACAACGGATTAATTTGCTTAAGCTCCGGACGGACAAGGAAAAACATTGTGCACCCTCAAACCTTGTGCTAAAAGGTGGTAAGTAAATAAAATTTGTTTTCTATCTAAATAGTATCTTCAGTTTGATTCGAGCTGGGTAAAATTTTGTACAATTCACCTGGAGCTAAAATAATGAGATAATCACTGTCTATCTGATAATTGGAAAAATCTTCCTCCATCCCCTTAAATTAAGTTTCTTCACTCTGTATAAAGCCGGGGAAATGTTGGGTACTTCACCTAGTAGCATGTTAAAACAGAATTTGTTAGATTATTAGTGATAATTTTAGTCACAATCTCAAAAATATTGTAAGTTTACTATTTGGAGAGGGGATGGGGATGACAGGATGCAAACTAGTTGGATAGCCTGGTTTTACAGGAATTCTGTATTAAAAATTAATGCATATATATATATATATATATATATATATATATATATATATATATATATATATATATAGTAGAGACAGACAGAGGGAGAGCATTACAAAGGGATGAACGCAGCGCTGCTTCTGAGTTTTATAGTAGAGATTTTCCAGGGACATTTTGTCAGTCGTATGATTTCCTTAGTTCTGGATGTAGGGATTCTTAGGGACTTTAGCTACAGACAGAAAGTCTAGTAGGATTATTTCTGACATATTTGCGGCCATAAGAAAGCGGATGAAACAAATTTTACGAGTGCATGATCTAATAAAGAAAAGATAATTTGGAATAGGATCAGGGAATAGAAATGAACTCTTTACCTTTGGATTAGAGAATCGGAAAAATTAGGAACTTAAATTATTATCATGGTGATGAATAAATCTATGACCTTCAAATTTAATTAGGATTATAGTTCTCTCATTTAAGAATGGTTGAAAGTTGGGAGATCGCGGAATGTGTAATCTTTATGATTGGACTGGAATCTTAACTAATGAGGCCACAGTTTATAATTATCCTTGCTTACCTCTTATACGACATGTATGTATTCAAAAGAGGTATTTCATTTCCGCAGATTAGAGACACATTTATATGAAGGTAGCAATACAAGATTTCTTTTAATATATTCAGCATTGGTGTTACTCTTGTGCAATGGATTTTATTTTTCGTCTTGGAAAGTGTGATATTAGTTGTGACGGGGAAATAAATCTGGAATAAATTTGGTAATTTTGACTACCCTTCAATAACAAATGCCTTACAAACATAAGCAATGGAGTTTAGAGTTTAATTTTTGCTGTCTTATCAGCATGATGGTCTTCAGTGTGAAAATGAGTAGAGTTTCGAAAATAACTATCCATGGTGGATATTATTACCGATAATTATTTCGATATCTGTGATGACTGAAGTTCTACATAAAAGTTTTTAAGTCCCTGTGAAGTTTTCTATTCATCGTTAATATATATTTTATTTGTATAACCCTCAAATTAAATAGGATACCTATGCTAGATGTAATTCTCATCAAATCTGAACAAAATTGGTGTCAATCGTAATGGATAGATGTAAACTAATTTATTACTGTTAGCTATTAATTAAGTTAAAACAATAATTTTATTTGCATTAAAAGTGATTTTATTATGGATGCCATATTTTTCACGCAACTATTTATTTCATTTTTAATTTGTCTTAAATTTCAAATTTCGGCAAATTTTGTTCTAAACTTCCTTAGCTTTGAATTTAAGAAATGGGTCCCGTATTGTTAAATACGTTTCTGAAACTTTTGATGAAAACGAATTTTGTACCCAATGCTTTTCAAAGCTTTTTACACCAAACAATAGTTAATTATTATCCAATTTTAAATAAATAAAATATTTGAAAAATTGTAATTATTGAAAATACTAATTATTAAGTACAGCTATGAAAAAATGAATTGTTTTATCTTAAAATTTTAGATACTTAGATTTCTAATGATATAAAATCCTCAGAAAACAGAATTTCGAGAACTTTCCAAAATAAATTCTAAAAATATTCATAAGAAAAGTTACAATTTCCAACTTCTTATGATAAAGGGCCTGTATATTTATTTTACAATGGTTAAATATCGATTCGGTGGTCACATGTGTACTTAAAAGTTGGTGAAAATATGAATTATTGGCGAGAAAGTAATACAACTCTAATTCTAAATATATATATATATATATATATATATATATATATATATATATATATATATATTGCATGTGACTAAAACAAGGAAAATGTATAAATAAGTAAATAAATAAAATCATTAAATATTTTTTACTTCACATAATATTAAATTCATATATTTGTATGAAATTATGAGACGAATAAGAACGCAAATTAAGTAACTATAAGTAACTCTGCTCTTAATTTAAATTGCATATAAGAGATTTCGACAATAAATCGATCGGAATGGTAATTATAGTCACTATAAAAGAAATGTAAAATATTACAGTTATGATTAAAATAAAATAAAAAATCAGTTTTAGAAAAGTTGGCGATGAAAAAAATAACATCAAGTTACTGACATCTGTAAAAAAGGAGAGTAGTCAAGTCTCAAAATTTGACTGTCTACATTTTTCAATTTCATTTCTTTCGACTCACAGTTTTCTTACACACAAAAGTAATGAATTGATTAAAAGATAATAATTTGAATATTATTTATAAATAAAATAATAAAAATTTTATTTTGGTTTATTTTTAGGGTGCGAAATTCATTCGTAACAAATTCATCTGGACTTTATTAACAGTTTTTTTTTTTGTTTCATTTTTAACTATGCTTTTTAAAAATTCTCTGAGACATTTTATAAGTGATAGATAGCAACTATATGATTCATGGCTGTTTAAAATCCTTAACACTCTATGGAGCAAAAAGTACTTCTCATGCTTTTCTTGTACGATAGCCCACCAAGATATATCACAGTTACGTATGATCTGAAAACAAGAATTGGAAAACAAAAATTAAAATTATGCGAAAAGTGAAACAGTTCCTATAAAAATGTATTTTACAGAATTGAAAAAAAAATAATAATAATTTCGAATCGCGTGATAATACAAGCTATTCTTTCCAAATAACTTTCAACTTTTATTTCTCCTTCCCAACAAAGGCGCATTTTGATTCACTACCGGTGGAAAATAATCACGATTTGCTCGAACCAAATCTTTCTGATCGCACCTATCCCGGACGTTTCCAGAAAAGGGCAGGTAGAGATGAAACGACTAACTTAACGGTGCCCCTGCACGAACGAAGCGGGGCTTTCGTTCGGTAACAGCCCCCGCGCGGCGTGTCACGTCAAATCTTGAACTTTATTCAAATGCTTCTGTGCCGCGGCACGCAAGAGAAGGAAGGGACAAATGTGAACGAAACGACTGTTTTCTCTCCCGGCTTATTTTTGAATGGGGGAAGGGATGTGCCTGCAGGGATTGGGAGAATTAATTTTATTCAAAAACGCTCTCCAGTGAAGAGAACGTAAGGGGTACGAGTTGGGTAAACATTTTTTAGTATGTGGGATTCGTGTTTCTTGTTTTAAGGTGAATGTTTTTAAAAATATATATAATCAATTTGCCGGGGTAAAGGAGAGACTCGTTTTGAACAAAGTTTTTAAAGTTTTAGATTACTTTCTTCTTGCTATTTTCTTCACTTCGTTTTCAGGATTACTTTGATTTGATATTGAAGAATTATTCCACTTTTTGGTGTAATATACATACAATTCTTAGAAAATAAAGTATGTCATCTCAAAAATTACTAAAACTTCAAAAATCTGTGAAACATTATAACTTAAAAATTTTATTACTTTGAAAATGAAATTTTTTTTTTATCAAACTTAAGTAGTTGAATTTGAGAATTAGAATTATAAATTATTTTTTGGAATGATATTATATTGTTTATTTCTTTGACTATTGTTAGTGAGCAGAATCTGAACTTGAAATATAATTTTTCAGAGGGAAATATTTTAATTATTAATATCATACCCATACTAACATACAAAGAGATAGAGTTACACACACACACGTATATATATATATATATATATATATATATATATATGTGTGTGTGTGTGTGTGTGTGTTTTAATATATAACTAATTTCCGTTTGATTTAATCCATTTTCTCTGCATTCCGTCGAATGCAACTAATGCTCAAAGATTTTTTTAATTAAAATATTTAAAGTTTTAAAAATGCTTGTTTATTTAATATATCAAGTTTTAAGGATCTAGGATGTTATGCATGGGCTTATACAGTAGCGTTACGATCGAGAGAGGAATAATGGAGTTGTATCTCTATAAGGATTATTATATGCTGAAATTTTAAAACTGAATTTTTTTTCTGAAAAAATTAATATTCTAAAACTCGTACTCCTCATGAAGATTCTTTTCAACTTAAAAACAAACAATAAAATTTGAGATTAATTTTGAGATAGGAGTTAAAGTAGGAGAAAACACCCTCTCCCAGGGGTATGTGAAAAACTTTTCGCTACACCCCATATATCATAAACTACACGAATTACATTAATTTGGGAGATCCTTTTATCTGATAGTATTTTAGTTCTCGCTGGTTATTAATTGGTTCAATTTAAAACTATAAATCTTATAACATATAATCACTAAGAGCGCAGGCAATTGAAGAGGAAAATAATTGAATCAATTCAATTTATTTTTATTCAAATTATGAATACTTTAAATCTTTGAAGACAACCTTCTATCTCTTTTTTTTTTTATCTAAATAAGACTCAATTATATATGAAGAAATAAATTTAGTTATTTATTAATGATTCATACATGCTCGATTGAAGAGAATAGCTGGAATTGAGGGTACGATTCCTGAACTCATTCCTTATCTATTTTAAGATCCCTCCGATTGCTTCTTTGAATACGAACGATTGGTTCCGACATCTCACTTAGATTCACTATCATCTACTAACTTTTGATCTCAAAGTTAAACTCTTGGCTATATATGCCTCTGATTAAATCCGTTCATTACAATTCATAATTTCGATCTAACCTGCATGAATTACATTTCATTTCATTGGAAGAGATTTTGAATTCAAACGCTATCAGAAAGACACCCAAAGAACTGGTTAAGTATTAAATTTTCCTGATTTATCTTAATTTAAATTTTTTTTTATGGCTATGGTAGCCTAGTGGTAGCGGCCGAAGGTTTCGTCAAGTCGTGGGTTCGAAACTTGATGCCACTAAAGACCCGCCGTGTGGACAGGACTGGTGCACGTTCAATCTGTCGAGGCTCAAAGCCTTTCCGTTAGCATGGTGTGGAAGTTAGGAGAGAGATATGTCAGTTCTGGTATCGTCCTTGTCACTTGATAGGGACTCAAAATCACGAGATCTATCACCAATAGCCTTCGTGTTGCTTTTGGTGCGACGTTAATAAACCCATCAGTCAATCAATAGATTTTTTTTTCTCTCCAGTACTTAGCAAAGTAGTTGGCAAAAGTTGGTTTTTGCAAAAATTTCCTTTTAGATAATATTTTAATGATGATGCCTTTTTTAATGAAAGACAATTGCTTCACTCTAAAGAATTAACTTACAATCCGAAAATGTTCGTAATCTAATTTTGTACGAACTTAGGATAGCATTAACATTTAATTGGAGTAAAAGAATGCATTTTTCTATGTGAAAAGATTTTTTTATGTCAAACATTTTTTATTTCACTAAAATTGAATGGAATCGAAGTAAATATTTTCATCGTTCAAAATTTATTATACAAAGCTTTATCATACAACCAAAAATGTTTCAAGTTCTTTATTTTATTTATTATTAAATGAAAATTGTGTGTATTACAAGGGTTGATCAGTCTCATTTCTAACTTCCTAGTCAAAATGAAATTATTAGGTTGGTATAATTGAACAAGACATTTCAATGAAGATTTGGAATCGACTTTTGTTAGGAAAAGGAGAATGATTTAAAACAATTGTAACTATACCATGAATTGGGAAAAATTCTGCATACTCATTATGCTAATTGGTTACAAAAAGATTAAACACTTCGTAAAAATTTTCGATTTTTTCTATGAAAATCAAAACCAAACACTTGCCACCTCTTTTTTTTTTAAAAAAAAAAAAAAAAAAAAAAAAACAATTTAGTACGCTTCCACGACGCTAAGGAAAGACGGTAGTAGTTTTTTTTTTTTCTTTCACCGTAATATTATCAATTCCTTACTAATTTAGGGAGTTTTGAAAACTTGGAAAAATAATGTTGCCAAAGACGTTGAGAAAGGAATCAACTAAATGTGTCAGTTTGGCACCTAATGTGAGATATTGCTTTCATGGAAAAGTACCAAAATATTCAAGGTTTTAATGTATTATTTATTTGATTGATATATTTTTGCATTTATTTTAGTTTTAAATTTTTGCATTTAAATGCAAGTCTTAATCCATAAATTTATCTAGACACAACTCCCTTTAAGCTATCAATTTTTATTTATCTGAGGATGGTCATAATGGTGTACATAACATACATAATGCATTCTAATATTTACCTTAATTTGAAAATGAAAGCAGTAAAAAATTAAATTCGACACAAAATAATTTGAAACCTTCATTTTTCTTTCGTCGTCTTATAATACAAGTAGAACAAACAATATGAAACATACAAAAAAAATTTTTACCTCTTGATAATGAATTGATTCAATTAATTTTAATTCATAATTGAAATAAAATGCGAATCATTGTCTCTTTTAATTAATTCTCTTACTTCGAAATGTAACATTATTCTTATTGAATACTTATTTCGAAGCTATTTCTTGCAGGAAAATAAAATGTCAATTGAATCTACTATTCAGATAAATCTAATAATTAATATAAAATGATATATTTTTACCATTTTTTTCCGAGTTTAAGTTTTCATTCCATGACGGGACACCGAAAATATTCGTATCATTACTTTCAAAAATTTGTACGTAATACACCACACCAGTAAAAATGAAATATTAACACATGGATCAATAAGTTCCGAGACTAACCCAGAGATAGCGCTCGTAGTAAACCAGTAACCAAGTCTTTCTAGAGTACTAACCTT
>BMAW01084587.1:79679-92295 GCA_019974015.1 Nephila pilipes | reverse complement strand
TTTTAAAAAAAAAAAAAAAAAAAAAAAAAAAAAACCCTAAAAACGCGGAAGAAAATTAACAAAAGTAAAATAAATTTACAATGGAAAGTTTTTTTGTAAATGGATGTTGCTGTCATCTGTTGATAGTGATAGTGGAAAAAAGAAACCTACCATGAAATAAATGAGGAAAAATTGTTTTTAGTGGAATATGCTTATGGCACTTTCCATCCATCAGCGAAGCTCCTTAGGAGATTTTAGAGCGGTACGATCAACCGTGAGGATTTGCATAACAGACACAAACAAACAATCGAATTTATGAAAAAGTTTAGAGCTTAACACAAGCCTTTTAGCTGAAGATAAACGTGCATAAAGTCGCGTGAAAAACTGTAGAATAATACTGAAGTACTTTGAAGTTAAAATATACAAAAAAGTAATAAAAGTATAAGCAGCACTGAAATCTTCTGAAACATTAGCTAAATGGAAAGATTACAGAAAGTAACATCAACAAAAAAGGTGCAAGAAATTTCTATTTTATTTTCTTCAGAAAAAAAAAAAACGAATTAGCTCACAAACGGAAAGAAAAATCTAAAAAAGGAAAGTATCAAATATTAGTCTGGATGTTACTAATTTTTAAATTTGCACTATTCTGAGAAACATTTGTAAAATTGAAATCAAAACTTTTTTTTAATATCATGTTTAATTTATATATAGTTTATTTTATTTCTATTTTATGTATATTTTTTGTGTAATGTGCGTGTTTTAGCAAGAAACATTTTCGAATAAAATTTTGTACGTTTACGATTTATTTTTTAAGAAATGATGATTTTTCTTTATGTTTGAATTAGAACATGTACTTTTGATGAATAATGTACGTTATAAGCCTAGAAAAACTGAGTATAAATTTAACATAAGAAATATTCAATAACTTTTTATAAATTTAGAAAATTGAAAACTGTAAATTTTCGATATTTTTAAATGTGTTCCTTATGTAATTTATTTGATGGAAATGCATTTATTTTTATATTATAAAGTTCTAGAAGGGTACCTATTAAGCAAATTATGGTATAATATAGCGCATATTTTGTTTGTAAATACACTGTTATAAATTGGCTTTTTCAGAGTTGGGAACTTTAATTCTATTTTTCTCCATGATTACTTTTTGATGATTCTTCATTTTTCAAAACGTTAAGGCTTTTTTGAATAATGAGGTAGGAGTTTGAAATTTTTTTCTTCTTCTTCAGAATAGTATGTATAATGAATGAGTGAATTAGTGAACGAATGGATGAGTGAATAAGGGATTGAATTAGTGATTGAAAAAATTAATGAGTGAGTTAGTGAATAAAGGAATGAATGAAAGAGTGAGGGAGGGAGTGAGTGAGAAAAAGCATGAATAAATGAGAAAATGAGTTAGTAAATGAATAAATGAGAAAATGAGTTAGAAAAATGAATAAATGAGTGAATTAATGAACGAGAGAAGTGAGTGAAGGAGAGGAGTGAGGGAGTGAATGAATTAAGAAATAAATAAAATTTCCATTCTGTTGTCATATTAGCGTTTGCCTTAATTTTAAAATTAAATGCGTTATTAAATAATTATTAAGAAAGTTATATCCTGTGGTGGTTTATTCTGTTCTTTGCAAGACTTTGCACGGAATAATTTATTATTATTCTTAAACGATTCCTATAATGATTTAAAAAAAAGACTTTATTACGAATGTGGAGTGGTTAATACTTGCGTTCTCAATCAAAGATTAATGTGTGTGGCGGCGTTCTTCAACAGCAATGACAGAAGTTAAAACGCCTTAATAACTAGCCCGAAAGGGCCATTTCATTGGTTTAGTTAATAAAGGTAGAGCAAAAAGCAACCGGTCAACTTTTAAATGGATCTATTGGTCTTGGGTTCGAAAGGCCGCGAATTCTCCTAGTCCTCCCTTTCACGGGGTCGAAGTGGCCGCGTAGCCTAGTGGTCACGGCTTCGGATTCGCGGCCGGCGGTTTTCGTTCAGTCGCGAGTTCGATCCTTGTCCGCTAAAGACCAGCCGTGTAGCCGGGGCTGATGCACGTTAAATCTGTTTGGGGCCCAAAGTACTCCTGTTGGTGTGGTGTAAAAGTTAAAAGAGAGGGGGTGCTAGCTCAGGTGTCGTCCACGTCACTTGACCGTGGTTCAAAATTAAAAGGTCCGTCGCCAATAGCCCTCGTGTTGATTCTAGTGCAACGCGCGCGTTAATAAAAACTAAACTAAATTCACGGGGTCGAAAATCATGAAAAAGCCCTAAAGATTATATTTGAAAATTTGACTTATCTTACTAACATTAAAACAAGACCCGAATCAGGAATAAACACTTGAAAACTGGATCTGAGGTAAATATTATGTCTCCGATAATCATTTAACTTTCTTGTATTAATATTATGGTGTGCCTTAAAATCTCGCTAACCTCCTGCTTCCTTTTACTACTTGAAAACATCTAATTTAACTATCTGATTCCATCAACCTTTCTATTTGATAAATGCCTTTTCTCTACACTTCTTATATATAAATACTAATTTACATAAATCGAATTTAATTCACAAGACAAGATTCTCGAATCAAATAACGGAACAAAGTGGCTCAAAAAAGAAAAACTCTTGAAAACTCTCTAGTTGAAAGGAAAAACTCTCAAGAATCCGTTGCAAGTATTTTAAAAAGTATATAAATAATCCTTTTTTAGAATGGAAAAAAAAAAAAAATCCCTATTTTTTTTTAGTATTTTCTCGAAAATATCAATAATTATTTTTCTCCGAATGATTTCTTTTAATTTAATCTTTAGAGTCAACATAGACTTATCCCCCCCAAATTTATAGATAAAATAGTAAATTTATTCGATTTAATAAAATATTCTTTTCTAAAAATCAACCCATGAGTTAGGGGTGAGTTTTACTGCACGAAAAATACGGTATGCTCTTATAAGGAAAGTCATTATATTTCCATCCGTCGTTTTGCATTTATAACGACACACTTTTAACGAGACTTCTCCGCGATGCGACAGAAACAGTAAAAGAAGATTTAAAATTCTCTTTGAAACAATGAATGGGAATGATTCCCTTCAGAGTGTTAGAGTTCCTTGAAGCTACAGGACGCTGTTGGAATCCATGCAGGAGTAGAATAAATATTCATGAGATTGATTGATGCAAGCGCCTGCTCACTTTATACACTTAGCAGCCACGTTAAATTGCCTGATCCTTTACAAGTCACGTAAAACGATTCGTCCTTCAAAAGTAACACACTCGAACGAACATTGTACAGGATGTTATATGTTCATTGAGCATTTAGGGCTATTGTCATCTGATGATTACTTCCTACGATCCAAGTAAAAACTGCAAAGTATTTGTAAATAAGTTGGTATTTTTTTGATCGAGTATCATTATTAAGTGAAAATATTGAGAAGAAACTTCATTTTTTAAAATTACGTTAATTATATGGAACCTAATTAGGTACCTCTGAATTAAACACATATAAAGTTGCCATACATTTACAATTTCAAAATGAATGTAATACGAAGAGGAAAAAGATATTATTTTTGTGATGAAATTCACAAAAGAACTTAGTCGTTTGAAAATTTGGGTAAATTTCAAATTTTACTCATCTTAATGCGTACACTAGTGAGGCAAGCAGCTCGTGAGCAGTTCAGCTGAATGTATACACAACCAAAAACTTCTCGCAAGCCCTCGTGACGATTAGTCTTCTGTCAGTGTTTCCGAAAAGAAAATTTGCAGCTTAGACAGAGACAGAACCATTTCAACGAGAAGTTCGGTTCGGAAATTTGAACAGAGATGTGTAAAATTTGAAATTTACTCAAATTTTCAAAATTGTAAGTACTTTCACGAATTTCATCATAAATAGCATTTTTTTCTTCATATTATCTTCATTTAAAAATTGCAAATGCATGGCAAATTATGGGCATTCAATTCCGAGGTACCCAGTTAGGTACAGTGTAATTAACCGAATTAAAGATTTTGAAAATTATTTTTTTCTCAATTTTCCCTCTAAACGATGATACTCAATCAAAGTAATACTAAAACGATTTAGAAAGAGCTTTGTGTGTGTACAATTTTTACTTGGATCTCAAGAAGTTAAGGCTGCTTTCGCCTGATGTTAAAAAAAAAAGGATTCAAAATCGGAACAATTTTTTCAGGATTATTTCTTTAGTGTTTCTGTTAGAATAAATTTTAAATTTTAATATGTAAAAAATGCGTATTAGGGGAATATTTCAGAAGCTGAAGATCACTGTTTAATAAATGTTATAATCCCATATGAGCTGATATTAATATTGGATCCTTTTATCTGTTTGAAAATTTGTACTAAGATTCTGCCCTATATAATATTAGATGAAAACAGCCGTAAGTCATCCGGAATGAAGTATTCTTTAAATTCTTAAATGGCTGAGGATTTGGTCATATCTATGCTATCTCAATTCTTTTACAGCGAACAGAGTTTCTTACGAATCTTAATACTGTGCACTGGAAAAATGAAAATAACTGGTGATTCAAAGTTATAACATATTACAAATTAGACAGTTTTCGTTTATGGCATGTTTTAAAATAACTTAACGAGAGGTTCGCGAGCCTCTCGTTGAAACGATTCTGCTTCTTTTTAAAGTGTGAATTCGCTTAGTGCTTGCAACGATTCTCCTCATAACAAAACCAGAAGTTAAAACGCCTTACAAACTAGCCAGATAAGACGTCTTTTCAGCCTAGTTGATAGGAGGGCAGCAGAAAGCAACCGGTCAACATTCTTCAGACCCACTGGTCCAGGGTTCGAAATAGCAGCACCCTCCAAAATCACTAACTCTTTCCTCCTCCAAAGGGTGGAAAAACATCCCCCGATGTTTCGGAGAAAACGTCCGACGTCGTATGCTCTTCAAAAAATGGGCAGAATACTCATCGTTAGGAATGTTCTATAAGCGGTTCGCGAGAAATCTTTCAATGCGTTTACATTGAACTTAACCTTTTAAGAGTAGCTTAGTTCTAAGATGTGCCCCTTTAAGATGCGTATAATTTGACATTTACTTACAATTTCAAAATAGGAAATGAGTGTTTTATGAATTTCATCAGAAATAATTTTTCTTCATATTACATTCGCTTTAAAATTGAAAATGTTTGGCAACTTTAAGGGTATTCAGTTCCGAGTAACTCAACTGGGTACCAGTAATTTCAAATAAACTAAGAAAAACAAAATATATAAACTCTAAAAAATTTATCTAAAATAATAGTTATATATATCGTAATCTAAAATGACATCCAAAGTAACTAACATTTTTTTCACAAAGTAAATTAAAGAAACATTCCTCTTGGTCGACGAGTTCCCATGCTTTGTATTTCCGGCAATTTAAATTACTATAATGTATACACTATTCAATATATTCATGCCAATTCTCAAAGAACTATTTAGTGTCCACGGTAACCTAGTGGTTATGATCGCGAGCTCGCATACGACGTTGTTTTCGTTGAATTGTGATTCGGGCACCGATGGCACTAAAGACCTCCCATGTAGCGGGGCTGATGCACATTAAATCTGTCTCAGTCCCTAGTGCTCTCATTGGCGCGGTGTGGAAATTTGGATAGCGAGTCTCTTGCTCAGGTGTCGTCCTCGTCATTCAACCGAGGCTGAAAATTATATCGGTCTCCAGCAGCCCTCGTGTTGTTTCCAAGTGCGATGCTAATAAACAACCAATACGAAATAACGAAACAAAACTAACACTATTTAAAAAGTCTTTCTCTAAATAGGTACCTTAAATTTGAGGGCCATTAAACAACATTTTAAAATTTTATCTGCATATCATAAAGGTTCTCTATTGTATACCTTGGGTCTTAAGATATTAAAGAACGAGATCCAATCTCACCATTTTTTCGTGGTGTTTGTTTAAAATGCTACATTATTAATACTTTTTATCATTGCATATAGCTTTACAATTCTTGGCGTACCATCTCCCATCTCAAAAAATATATTTACCGGCCCCTTTTTCAGAATAAATAAATGAATAAAAACGCCAACTCCCTTTCTTGAAATCAGTGATGTAATAATGAGTTTTCAGATACTTAATAAGAGTTTAAAAATCCTTCCGAAAGTTAGAAAAAAAATCAATCAGAAATTCCCTTTTTTCATTCTTTCGAATCCATTTCATATAAGGCAATTAAAAGCAATAAACAACTTTGAGAAGAAAATTCGGAAACTCCACATGATTTGCACATAGTTCATGTCAACACTGTTAACAGTGGGGTTCAGGTGTGACATCCAGGTTTCGCTATCAGTACGCCTTTGTTCCATTGTAATTTATTCAAGTTTAGACAATAATTAAACAATCTAAATGTAATCATAGAATCAAGTTCTTAACAAACTTTATTCTTCCTTATACAATAACACGAAATCCAAATGCTTATTACGGTTGTGAAACAGATTCTCACGCACTCATTACAAAAGATTAATGTTATAAAATGCTTTTTTTTTTACCTCTGGATCCAAGTTAATACTAAATATGTTAACTGTATCTGACTTAATATTTATTTTCCAGTGATCACTTCTCACTTATCACAAAGTCAAATGTTCCAATATCTCTCTCTTACTATTAATTTTTTCTCCAATCCCCAAATACTGAATCCTCCAACCTCTTGTCCGTTAACTCCTCTCTATTCTCTCTCGCTCTCTGTATATATATATATAGGATTTCCCAGCTAATTATCAATTTATTATCTGCATTTTCAATAATATTGTAAAACTGTGACTCTGGGCTATTCGCTATTTTCTCTTCACAACCTTAGTGACTTTAATTGATATTGATTGCATGAAATAACATTTTCTTCCCAACCCAAATGAAACGTAATTATGTTAATCAGATGCAGGTGGAAATAAAGTGAAGTCATATATAGTGATATACAAGTAAAGAGAAAGTTAGAGGATAGAGGAAAAGTGATAGTTACTGGCTGTAGCTGTAGCAGAGGATTTGAGAGATAAAAGCAAACCCAACTGGAAGGGTTTGATAAGAGAGTATTATTTCAATAATATTTGAATTGGTAGGTTAATCTTAGAGTCCAAAGAGAGCTATAAATCATTAAATATTATATTACAGTAATTGATAAATTAATAATTGAGTTGGATCAGACTTGCGAGTCTTTTCATCAGTTATTGACTTTCAGGGTTAGTTATATTTATTTATACTATGGCACAAGAGTTGGGTGAAGTAATAAAACACTACAAAACTAGTTCCTCATTTACTAGATAGGTGGCCCTACAAATCAGCATCATGTGTTAGCTCACGCAGCGCCCCCTATTTTTGAACAAAACCACAGAGCGCCTCGCCCTCTGCCTTACTTCCTTCTTTTCGCTCTTCATCGCTATAATCAACTGAACTATCCTATTCCGAGCGCCAGGGTGCGCTTCAATGCCCGTCGTCATTATGTCACAAATTTGGACTGCCAACCATCTTCTCCGATGAACTAGTTCGCTAAAGTAAATCAAACGGGGCAAAACCCTTTTGTAAATATTCTTCCTTCATCTATTCATAAATAAAAGTAATGATTTAATTTCAAGCCTCATGATTGGATTGGTAAATACACTGAAGTCATAATGGAATCCAGTAATAAAACTATACCCTAGACACCACCCATATTTAAGCGTAAATAAATCAACCGGCATTAGTGTAGATTCTATTTAGACCTCTACAGATACCACATAACAATGTAATGATAACTTTAATTTAAATAGCTTCTCTTATTAATAGTTTAATTTACTAATTGTTCTCATTCTCTCAATTTCAATTAAAAGTAAAGCATTCATTCTTATTTTCTGATACCATTCCGTTTTAATTTTAATTTATGCAATTATTGAGAGAGAAACATGTGTTTAATGAGTTCTAAAGATAATCAGGCTTTTCAGCTTTTTAATGGGAGTATTGATCACGGAGCGGCAATTGGTCCTCCACGTCACTTAAAATAACTTTGGATTAAAAGGAAGGGATAGAAAGCTGAGGTTTATGGCGCAACAGCCGTATCAGGCAATGCTGCTACAATCGCATATCCATGATCAAGACAGAAGGAGGAAAAAAAAGGACAAAAAAGGAAAGAATTTTTTGACAATATGGGTCGAAAGTAGAGAAGGATCGCTAGGATGTCCCAGGGTGCTAGTCATATTTACCAGGGACAATAAGTCCCATAGGAAAGAAAAAGATCGCAAGGGCACTTCTAGGTCATGATACTCCATCTTACCTAAAGAAGGTAAGCCTCTTAGGGACCTTGAACTAAAACTGCCCCCCTCAGATACATTCAACGCCCACCGGTGGGTGGTATCGACCCCTTAAAAAACCAATGATCAAATGCTTCTTTAATATACATTACATACATTGTAACTTCAAAATGATATTAAAGCGTGGTCTATTTTATTATACCATTGAATTATATAATCGAATAAATACATTTTTATGGTATAAAATGTGTTCCACATTTCGAATATTCCTTTTTCGTAATGCCCCATGGCACACATCGAACTATACACATCGAAAATGAAAACTTGTGAGTTTATAGTAGCAGATGTTTGAATAGTGAGTGAAGGAAAATAAGTTTATGATGCAAAAAATAGCTAAATGTGACTGTACTGCCATCAAACCAAGTGTAACTGTGATCTAATTATGAGGAATATGGAAGAAAAAGGAAAAATTCGTGGGTAAGAAGGATGGTCGAAAATACAGAAGGATCACTAGGGTGTCACGGTGGTGCGTCACCCGTGTTTACCAAAGACTGATGCTCCACGGGAAGGAAAAGAAAGCATCACTAGGGTGTTATCTAGGTGTACAGATTCCCGTAACTTCTTGAAGAAGTTAAGCCCCTTAGGGGAGATGCCTGGGTAAGAATTACAGAAATATTGGTAAACCGATGTATCGGTTTATCAGTGAATTGCGAATTTCGGTCACAAATTATTACCGGTAATTTTACTTTGTTTAAGAGGTATTTCGGACAATTATGTACATAATTATGATATTCTTTTGTATTTATTTGCTGGCCCGTTCCAGTTTTGCTTGTTTTATAGAAAAAAGTAAAAGTGCAATAAAAAATGATATAGTGGAATTTATCGAAATCTTACTTCCGTGCAATAAAAACGCTACAACAACACAGAAATATTAAGCGCGACTTTACATAGTCTGTGAAGAACTGTGTCGTTTTTTTTTTCTGACGCCTCTTTAAAATTGGTTTTGTGACCTCATTGGCTGTTTAATTGAACTTCATAATGTCTGTAAAATTAAATAAGGAAGGGCAGACATCACAGGGCGAGACTTTTTCAAAAATTAAATAGAATTAGGAAACTAAAGTGTACAAAGGTTATGCTTCTTACGTGGTTATCTTTTAAAAATATGTGTTGACAAATATATCTGGAAATCACGTATTTAATTGTATATTTTATAGTTATTTTTATCGCGAAAAATTAGTTGTTATGAGTATTACTTTTAATTTGTTACAAATTGTTGAATTTTATTTAAATTATTTATTTCCAGAATAAAATTTATTTTCATATACTTTTGTCTCAGTATACAAGAATAAAATAAAATGTCTGCAGCGACTCTCTTCTACAACAACGTTAGAAGTTAAATAGCCTTACTCAACCAGCCAGATGAGATGTCTTTTCAGCCTGGTTGGTAGGACCGTCAACTTCGTACCCACTAGTCCAGGGTTCGAAACAATGCTGCCGCATCATGGTTATTAACACTCTCCTCGGGGTCGGAAAACCACATGTGGTCGAATATCTTATTAGTCACCCAAGGAGCAATTGTTTTAGTTAACCCAAAAATGTCATACCTGACTACTTTTCAAAAATTTATCTTGTTTTTGTGTATATTTTTGATGTCTGCTTTCACCAGTAACGAAATTAAGTTTCAAAAATACGTCATAATAAATTTCTCCTGAATTTTTTATTGGATTGAAATAAAATAAATGCACTAAATGTCTGATACCTGCTTTCACCATTAATGAACTCAATTTTCAAAAATATGTCGTAATAAATTTTCCCCAATTTTTTTTTGGATTGAAGTGGAACAAATATAAAAATTATTTTATTTACTTATCGTTTTATGTACTAACTTAAAACATATGTAAACTGGAATCAAGATATGACTGAAAATAAATAACATTATTCAGAATTTTAAGCTGTGAGGCCCCCTTTTTTTTGCCTCAAGAATATCAAACTACTTCTTTTACTTTTTTTTTAGTTTGCTTTCTTCTTGGAATGTTTTGGGGTCAAGTGATTTTAATATTGATTTACTATTATAAGCCACCTAAGGGGCTATTGTTTTAGGTGAATCACTTTTGGCGTTCTAGATAACTTTTTAATTTTCGCTTGCTTCAATTTTAATTACATTTAGCTTAAATATATTCAGTTTATTATTTTATCTGTTGCTTTAATTTTAATTACATGTAGCTGATATAATATTCAATTTAATAATGTATCGTTTCCTTTAATTTTAATATCGGAAAAGTTTACTATTGTCTATTTCTCGATATTTCATCTTTAACTTTAATTCTTATATTTAATTGAGTAATTTAATAATAATTACAAAAAAAAAAAAAAAGACTAAAACTGTTCTCTGAAATTTTGCACAGAAGAAATGTTGCTTAAAATTTTTTATTACTATATGTTTTTATTTTATATTCACAGTGTAAAAAAATAATTTTTATCGGTATACTTGTTTTTCGAGACAATTTTACTGAATTACCTTCAATTGGAAAATTCAGTAAACTCGTGTAGTTACTAGTTAGAATCATATTACTATATAAATATTGCGATATTTTTCGACTTAAAAATATATTCTGATTATTAGGAAGTATCGAATTAAAGTTAATTATCGCGGATTAAAATCTAGTTGACCTTGCGCTTAACATAGATAATTTTTATCGGTAATGGTGATGAATCAATTACGATTTAGCATTCGTTTATTTTTACTCAGTATTTGAAACGAATGGTAATAACATTTAAGGCAGATAGTTCAATTTTAATTGTAAATTAATAGAACGAACAGTTTTCTCACATTAATTGAAGCATCGAATTTAAACGATTCACGGAAGATTAAGTACTCAAAAATATGTATGTAATTCGGAATCCGGATTCGTAAATACTATTTAATTCGGATAAATTATTTTAACAAATAATGCCGGAAATGGATCCGCCATTTCAAATGTAACTCTAATAACGTATCAGTTAAATTCTTCTAATTTAAATAATCGAATGAGATTTGTTTCTAAGTGGTTATTATGTTATTCTTATCCTCAATGTGATTGCATGTGTTAATAAAATATAATCATAAGCTTTGTTATTGATTGCTAATCGCCTTGATGTTCAAATACGGAAGAAAACATTTTGGTTACGTCACAAGATTTTATGAAAACATTTTTGGCAAAGGGATTCATTCTTTGATGACTATATGATAGATGCAATCATTCGTCTTCCGGTAAAATCGAAGATATCATTTATCTTGTTCTTGTTGTGGTACTTGCCAATTCCATGTGCGAAAATGGTTAAAAATATACCTGTTTTTGACTTCAGACAGCGTTACTATTTTGTGCTGCCATCTGTTAAGCGGCACCGAAACAAACTTGAAAATGTTTCATTAGTATTGATTTGGCAGCCATTTGCTGCCATACCAAACTTTGATTGTTGCCGTGTTGAGTTGTCACTGCCGACGGGAATTGGATTCATCATCCCACAAGTTACCGAAAATCAACCAAAACAATTAATTGTTTGCCTTGTATCTGCTTCGAAGAAGGAGATAATAATCTCATCAGTCGGAAAAGTTACGGAGACGATTTTTTGAGACTCGTATACACATGGAATTCTCAGAAAAAAAAGAAAAACAATTAATAGTCAATATTACGGAACCTCGGGTCAATACCACGGATTTCCATTTCCCATTCCTATCCCAAGTACTTTTTAAGTCGTCATAGCACAATTTCAAATTGAATAATTAGGTAATGAATTAGCATTAAAATTATCCTGAAATTTTTATGAAAACATTAAATACTATTTCTTTTTGCTTTTCCTTACGTAATGTAGACACTTTTACACCAAGAAATGTTTTTATTTATGTGTATTAATATTGGTAACACATTTTTTTTTATATAAAAAAAGTTATCGTAAAAAGAAAAATTTCATTAACTGATTAGCTGGAAAGTGTGATTACAGTTGTATTTAAGTGTCCGTGACGCCGCGTGAATTTGAATGATTGCTTGGTTTAAAACTGTTTGGTGAATATTATATTTGTATAAGAATTTTATGATACGTTTTGAAATACTTTGTTTCACATTTTGTACAGCATTATCTGAAATTCAAGATACTGATCGAGATTCGAGCGATGTCTTAAAAACTTTTGTTCCAAAATTAATTGACAGATTCCGAGAAATCACAAGAGTTTTTTTTTCAGTCAGATCTCTGCTATTTGTTTATCCACAAAGATAAATAGAGAGCTTAATGTATATGTTAAAAAAATCAGAACCTCTTTTTTAACCAGAATTAATAATAAATTATAAAAACGTAAGTTATTTTTAACATTCATCATATGTAATTAAATAATAAGCAATTATTTTAACATTCATCACAATTATATAAAATATGGTTTTAAGTATATTTA
>BMAW01084587.1:56072-69707 GCA_019974015.1 Nephila pilipes | reverse complement strand
GCTGGTCCGTCTTTAAAATAAAAACAACGAAACAAATAAAATAAACACCTACTTTGCGTTCAAATAATAAAGAACTTGCTAAATTACTCATTGCGATTCAAGCATTACTCAATTATAACAGTTTTCACTCCTATTATTCTGATAAAGAGTAATTTCCAAATATTTTCAATATAAATGATTAATCATGATGATTCATTCCAGTTTACAACATTTATCACTTAGTCGTTATCCCTTATCTTCCTTCTCTTTCCTTTCATTTCTATTTCGCTCATATATATATATATATATATATATATATATATATATAATGTAATTCACTACGCTTTTTTATCTTGATTAAGCTACAAAATCACATTTCATTTTGGTTTTCAAACAGTTGTAATGGTATGCGATTCAAATTACCAAAAAAGTTCCCGAAGTTAATGAAGTCCAAAGTTCTTACACATTAAACTTGATTAAGACAAAGGACTCGTGGCCGATGGTTTCCGAAGAGTCGGAGATTCGAGTTTTGATGCCACAGACCTGCCGTGTAAACGGGGCTGATGCTCGATAAATCTGTCGACACTCAAAGTTCTCTCATTGGCTTGGTGTGGAAGAGACACCCTCTCTTCTTGATTGTCACTTGACCGAGGTTCAAAATTTCGAGGTCAGTCGTCAATAGCCATCGTGTTGCTTTTAGTGCGACGTTAATAAAACCGACCAATCGACCAAATATTAAACTTGATTTTTGCAAACAGCCTGTAGTAAAAACTATGAAGCTGAATTTCGTTAAAACTAGAGTATGGCATAATTAAATGTTGGGAATTTTATAAAGCAAAAAAAGTTAGTTCCAAACACTACCACTAGAAGAATACTGAACTTAACAAATAGTAAAAAAATTACCAGTCTAATATTGATGAAATATACTTGACATGTTTCCCATTATTGTCTGTCATTATCTGGAGTGTACAATCTCAATGGTTGAAAGCAGTGTATGCCGTAGATATTGCTCATATGGTAGTTTTAAGATCAGAGAAAGATGTGATAGGATCACAGAAGACCAAGTCTTTGAGATAGTAGCACAGCAAAAATCGCACTTAATTCAAGTCAAGGGATATGACGGAGATCCATAGGAAAGTGATAGTTGATGATTGTATCGTCAATCTTTAAGATAGTCCCAAAGTTAAAAATCTATTGGATTCAAGTCTGGATATCTGTCAGGCTAACCTATTGTAAAAACGACTGTCGATTACATCGAGAGTAGAATGCGAAGCCCCTATTTCATCATCTTGAAGCCCTATTTCAACATTATTGCTTATACACATCGGAGTGCCAGCAGAACTGGAATTTCAGATTGCGCCAATAACAAAATAATCGTTGGCTCAAGTTTATTTGGGACTTTAAGCATATTTTACTTATTCTAATTATTAAGATCAATATTATTGATTTACATTAGATTATATATTAGTTACATTTCATATTTCAATAACCTTCATTATACGTCAAAATTCATATTTGAGTCATGATTTCATAAAATATCTGCCGCATATATTAACAGGGGAAGAGGCACATTAAACTGAATTTGGCATCACATTACTCAAGGGATGAGGAATTTAGGAGACGGAGATGTCATTTAACTTTTGTTCAAAGTTCATTGCCAGTAGCAATCATATTATTCTAGCGCTGCGTTTTAATTTAAAATTTATGAAATGGTTACTATATTTACTTTTGAGGCGACCCTCTCCCCAAGTTGCATCTAACAATGACAGGTGTAAAAGCACCTAATAATTGAACCAGAGGGTAATTTCTTTCTAGCCCTGTTGTAAAAGGCGCAATTTACGATCCACTGGACAAGTTGTCTGCAAATGCGCAGATCGGTAATTCACTTCTGTCCCCGGTACCAAGGTCAATCGACCTCCATATAAGTTGAGGTATCCGTAACGCCGAAGATCGAGCCTGTCCTCAGCACCAGCTCAAACAACCTCCTCAAAAGTCATGGCAAGAGTAACGCGGAAAATCTAACTTACCCCTGTTACGCTAGATCAACCGACATCCGTTAAAGTTATGATAACAATAACGCCGTAGATTAAAACTGTTTTCATCACAAAAGTCAACGGACTTCTGCCACAAGGTAGTGAAAACACAGAACGCAGAAGTCCAGATATCCAGGTCACCAATTTGGTGGAAATGTTCACCACTTTGTCAGAGATAGGTTGATTAAAGTGATAATGAATTTGAACTGCTTGTCTACGGATCAGTTGACAATTTTGTCCTATCGTCTTTGTCTCGCCTTTAAACAAACGAGCCTTAAAAGAAATCCCTATTGTGTCAATTATTAGGCGTTTTTATTACTGTCATAGTTGCGACTTGTGGGAGAGGATCACCACACTTTTATCATTTTTGAACAGGATTGATTAAAAATGTTCATCGGCCTGAAGATTTTAATTATTTTTGGAAGAGGACATGTTATGAGTATTTCGGAAATTATATTACACCGTGATTTCCGGGTGGAACCGTAGAAATTCAGAAATTTAGTCATGCAATTATCCATATTTAAGAGAGCATTTATACAGGGTGTTTACAAAAGAATATCTCAACTTTGAACAACTTCAATTAAAAAACTAAAGATGTTACATCCCTTTCGGCCATATTAAATTAAATAAAACCTTAAAGGTTTGTAAAATTATAAATGCTCAATGTGGCGATCACACCACAAAAATAGCACGATATCGTGTGGAAGATAGAATCAGCCCCAATATCTTTTTCGAACTGTGGAAAAAGTCAAATCTGTCGTATATCCAAGTAAGTAATGCCAATAAATAATTAGACTCGTGAAAAAAGAATAAGCAGAAAATTTTGTCTTGTGGTATGTCACAAAACTCATTAACCTACGGCGAATCACGTTCCACTTAGCGATTGTTGAATCCTATATGTGAGCATTGCGTCAGTTTACTTTGCAGTTGGTATGAAGCGTCTCTTCATCACTACAAACAAGCTTACATATGAAGGATTCGTCTTTGCGGAATTCATTAAAATCAGCTTGCAATTTTCCCCCCTCTTCGTCATCATTTTAGGTAAGAGCGTGTATCAGCAATAATTTGCGTGGTTTGAAAGTCAAACCATGACTGAACGCTTTGAGTAATGGTTTGAATCAAACGCTTTCCACACACCCATATTTGTTAGTGGATACTTAAGTGACAAATCGCAGCCCGATGAGAAGATAATAATCTTATTCATAATCAGTGGCTCGAAGAAGCTCTCCTTTTAATTTTCTGCAATGTTTTCCTTTGGGAAAGAGAAAAAGAATGATAAAATGTAAAATGTTTTTAATGTAAAAAAGATAAAACGTTTTTCCTCCCTATCGGTTAGCATTGAAGAACTGAAAACGTCAATAACTTCCACTGTTCAAACTGTAATACTGAGCATACAGAAAAAAGTGTAGGATGATTTCTGTTATCAACTGGATATTATTCGTTTTTCTGGCGGTGATCACATGGATCATAAAAAGTTTTTATATTTAATATGTCCAAAAAGTTACTAGCTTTTTTAGTTTTTTTTAACAATAGCAATTAAAAGTTGGGATATTTTTTTTATAATTCATTCCTAGTAATCATGGTCGTGGACTCCCGGCGTTGTTTTCGTCGAGTCGTGGGTTCGAGCCCTGATTCCACTAAGGACCCACCGTGTAGCGAGACTGATGTTCGTTCAATCTATCGAGGTCCCAAGTCCTCCAGTTGGCATCGTGTGGAAGTTTGGAGAGGGAGGTGCCAGCTCAGGTATCATCTTCGTCACTTGACCGAGGCTCAAAATTACGATTTCCGTCACCAATAGCCCTTGTGTTGTTTCTCAGTGCGGCTTTATCACATTCTTTTGCAAATATCTTGCATAATATCCAAGAACAAGTTAAATGCATGATATTCAGAGGTCTATTAAAATAATTGTATATTTCATCATTACAAACTATGTATTAAATGAAACCAAAAGTGAACAATATTTAATTGTTCTGTGCAAAGTTTTGAAAAGAACAGATTTAAGAACCAAACGAGCTAGCTCAATTTAAAAAATAATTATTCAAATTCAATTAAATAATAGTATTAAAGCAAACGATAATATGACAGTGGGAAGGAAATTTTTTATTTATTTATTGATTCATTCACTCACTCATTCGCTCCCTTCCTCCACTCCCTCACTTCATTCTTTAACTTACTCTCTCATTGAAATCAATAACAAAGCTGCGAATTTTCAGATCTTTCATAAATATTAAAAATACTCTAAAAATTCAGGAGAAGGAAATAATCACGTCGAAACATTCCCTTTTTCACCCTTTAGAATGCATTTTATTCCACGTATTTAAAAACAATAATCTTGTATTGAGAAGAAAAGTAGGAATTATTAAACACACGATTAGTATTAAGCTAGGAAATTCATAATAGCGTATCAGAGGGAGTCTTACTTTTGTCATCGCCTGTCCAAACATCTAAATATAAACTTCGTTTACCTATTTGAAACACTCGCGCACACCCTGTGGATCTCCGAGTGGTGCACAGTGACTACATCAAATGGTATTGGAAACGAAACTATAATATACCTATACCTGTACTTTTAGGATTGATTTTATTTATATTACATTATTCGTTGATTTTTAGTATTAGTCAGGCTTTTCAGCACAGTCTCGCGAGCATTGTTCGGGGAGAGACAATGGGTCCTCATCGGCCCCTAAACTAGTCTTGGAACAAAAACAACTCTTTTTTTGTGTCTCCAACGCCCACCGGTGGGCCGCATCGATACCGTTTGAACAACTGATCTGTGCAATGTTAATCAAGTTAAATTTCAAAGCTACAAATTATCATAAAAAGTACTTATTTTAACATCCTAGCTCTTGAAAAATGCGAGTATCTTTAGAAAAACATCTGTAATAGAATAGTATTTTTCTTCAAAATATCATGTCTAGTTAATAAAACTTTTTTAAATGAAAGTTTTTAAAACTGAAGGTATTATTATTTAATACACATACACACACATCTTGAATGTTGCGTGTATTTATATGTCTCAAATGGCATCTGCAAATAGTATTGAAAATTTGTTAAATAAATAATATAAAAGTGAAAATTAATTAGAAAATTTAAGTAATTAATTTACATTAGTGTAATTTACTGATAAACATTTATAAATCGAAATAATTAAATCATGTAACCGGTTTTAGTGCAATTATAATTATATTATTACATTTGTTTTCATTATAAACTTAATTTTGACAAACTATAGAAAATACACTTTGTGGTTTCGCTTCTGTATCTTCCATTTAGAGTTTGCAGATATTGTTTATTTACTTATTTTTTACTTTTTTGAAAAAATAAAATTGATATTTCTGACACACATTTAGGTATGCATATAATTCTTCTAAGTGGTATTGTGGAATGGGTCTCTCTATGACACAATAGACGCTTTGCATCTGTTCCCTATTTCTGTTTTGGTAATATGAAAGGCAACGAAACGATGAAATATCCGCTTTATTTTTGGTCCAATATTTACGATGTATGTCCTCGGGATTATAGATTCCTATGTCGATGTATCAATCTTCAGCGAACGATGTAAATATTTTTCAGAAATCACTCTTACCTTTTATTAATCGCATGTTATATTCAAGTCAATGATTTACCATGGCGCGTAGAAAATTTAGTTCAAGATTTGGTATATTATTAAATATTCCAAGAAAAATATTATAAGTATAGGAAAGCTCAATTGTCTATTACTATTTAAGTTGATAAGTTTGAGGTAAAATAATTACTAAATTTTAAAACCAATTTTAAGAGATTTTCAACTCACACACATACATGCAAGTCCTTCCACACAATACATGAAAAAATTAAGTTAAAATTAAACTGTATCGATTTAATATCCTAGTTTTGTAAATATTTTTGAATATTGTAGTTTTAATTATTACTAAGAATTAACTAAGACATCTGGATAAATTTTATTCTTCATATTAATCTATCATCATGTACCTAATATGGTTAATTATAGCTATTAATGTTGCATTGTTTAGTTTCAGAAAGCCGTACACTGAAGTATCCCGAAGTTTGGAGAAGATAAGAGTTCGTTCTATTGAGTTCTACAATAACGGCCTTGGAAAGGTCGAGAAATGTTGGAAGAAATGTATTTCTGTAGATGGTGACTATTGTTATCTCCAGTATTTAAAGATCACCCATTGAGGGCGTTTCGTAAAGGGATGAGTGTAAGATGTCATTTACCCAACCCCATCAGATCAGAACCAGACTCCGAGTGGAAACAATCAGTGTCAGTCTCAGAACAGAAGTGTCAGGGTGTAAGTAAGCAAGTTGACACTCAAAAGTTTGTGGATCACGTGGTAATTGAAGTGTTAAAAGTAATCTGCACTAATCACCAAAGCCGCGAAAGGATTTAAAAGAATAAAGGAACTGTTGTTATTACTTAAAAAATGTGTACGCGTGATCTCACATGAAATTTAAAGATAAGGGAAGCTAAGTTATAAGTGAAAAGTGAATAAAAGTAGTTTATATATATAATGATAAGATAAAAAAAAGTTGAAGCTAAAAAGTATACATAATATAATAGTTTATACTATGTAGAGCAGAATAGAAAATTAAAAAATTATGCTTTTTATCTCGAAAATATTGTAGTAATTATTAAAACTTTACGATACTGCGGGTGACTTCAATCTACGGCTTCTTGAAACTAAATCAATCAAAATGAGTAGTTGTAGTTTTCAAAATTATGTACATAAGGATGAATGAATATGCAGAATAAATTTTACCCACATACCCAGGTTATTTCTTAGTATTAATTAAAACTTTACGATACCCCCTCATACTTTCTCTCTCTGCAGCTTTCTTAATTTCAAATGGGATTTAATTCAAATTGCATAAGATGCGTGATGGTTTTAATTTGAAGTCTTTTCTTATTTCCTAATTAGGATATCGTGGAACATGAATATTATGATAAATGACTAACAAATAGTATGCTTTGTGATATAAAAACACGTAACAGAAAGGAAATGCGATGTTGTAACTTTAGGCAATTATGATTCAAAAAAGGTGTTTTCTAAGGGTTTATGTTTGAATACAAATTCAATTTTAAGAAGCAAAGAGACCCGTATTATTTTTCTTTTTATTATATACATAAACAAAAATAACTCATCCAATAATAAGAAATTATTAATTTTTGATACTCGTAATTGGATCCATCAAAAAGCTTAAATGGCCCTTGTTTTCCTTTCAGACAAAAGAACTGAAACTAAACTCTAACCTTGAAGAGAAATGTTATTTTGAAACCAAGGATTTTATTCTACAGTAACGAACGCAATAAGGTATTATACATTTCATACAAAAACACCTTCCATATTGAATAAAGTTCGAATTCAGTGTGTGGGAAACCAAGTACTTCGCAAATCGTTTTTTTTTCACAGAATGCACGTTGTTCTGGTTTCAAACATGACTTCAAATAGAAACAAATATAGGCTGTCTTCGGAAGAAGATACATTTCGCAATCCTTCTATATAAGAATTTCTTTCCTTTCCTTTGCCAAAAATTCAATATCTTCACATTTCTTTTCGCTGGGGAACAGGAAGATGCATCCACACACAAAAAAAGCTTTCTTCGAATTTCGGTTCGGCATTCTGCATATCCGCCATCTTGCTTTTTTTCCCTGGGCAAAATCTGAAGCGCCAGCAGATACTAAGACATTCATATCTTTTTTTCCCTTCCCACCGATATTGGTACGAACACAAGAGTGTATTGGAATGGATGTGCACCCTCGCAAAAAAAAAAAAAGAACGTTTTTGTACCAATTTTCAGTTATTTGCTATGTAAAAGGAACGGCGTTGTGCCTTGAAATACTTGATTTGTTTCTGTTCCAATATTTATAGTTTTGATTTCTTTTCCAGGTTATATTCGAAGTTGAAATAAATCTGCTGAGTGGTGGGGATTTTTCGCAACTACTTCGTTTCCTGGAGATATGTTCCTTTTAGATATTGACGATTTGTAGTGGAGTGCGAATAATTTTTATTTTAAGTACTTGTTACTGGTAATTTTAGGGAAAAGTAAATGCATAAAATACGAATCTAGCAGATAAAGTGACTTGTTGGTTTTGATGCAAGGTATTTGTTCCATGGAGTTTCCCTGAGTGATCAGGTAACTAAATAGTAATGAAATTTTTTTTTTTTAAATATCTTTATTCTTGTCTAAGAATAACCAAAAATCAATATTTGCATTACGAATGTTGAGGGAAAACTTTTTTGCGACCTCAACCGAATATTGACTGAAATTTCTCTTTGTCTTAATAGACACAAAAGGGAATCCGAATCTGGAACAAACTTATACGTTAGGCTCAAATCTAATCTCAACTATACGAAGATTGTTTAACTGTCTGGTCCCAACTTCACGTGTACTATAATATCACTAATCTTCTATCACCTCTCACCACTTTAATACATCTAATCTCTATCTGATCCTATCCTATTTACTATTTTTTATTCAGTAATGCTGATGCTCATAAATCACGATTTATTCATAAGGAGAGGTTTCCAAATCAAATAAAGTCACAGGGAGAACAAAAGGTTAATTGAAGGGAGAATGTGAAAGAATCCGTTTCAAAAGTATGCTTAATTCAAAGAATTTGCGTAGATGTTATTGGAAAATTTACTCTTAAAATTACTGTATTCACGGGTCTCAACTGAAAAATAATTGCAAAAGTAAGCCTGTCAATGAGATGAATAGAGTATAATAAATGTAAATAAAAATTGTTACGGTATTTTTCGGACAAACAGATTTTTTACGAGGGTTGTCTAGAAAGTAAGAGATCTGAGTCTCATACACTAAATTTTTTTTCCCCCAACGAAATTGGTTACCAAGGGTTAAGAATTAAAATATTGGGAATAAAATGCTCTCTCGTTTGTCTCAGTCGGTAGAAAATACATGTGGTAATTCCATGTTGAAAGGACTGTTTTGAATCCGAAACCCATTAATTGTAGTTGAGAAGTGTAATCCGGTTTCTTTTCTCGAAGAAAAACGTGCCATTTCAGATTTTTAATGAAATAAAAACTGTTTACGGGAATGGTATCATGAGCTATATTAATGTAAATGAAGAGCGTTGGGGGCTTAAGGCTGACAGGAAAAATTCAAAATCTTGTCTCGTTCGAAAAAACACAGCTTCTGTCTTTTGGGATAATACGAGGTCTTTGCCTCAAGAAGTAGTAATTAATGCTGAGGGTACTGAGAAACCCTAAAAAATTACGGAGAGCGATACTAATCAAAATAATAAGAAAGGATCGAGTCATTAAGTCACAAAAGTAGTCTTGGACTCTCGTTTGGGACATCATCAACCACCTCTGTCAAAGCCCTGATCTGGTACCATCAGATTTTAATCTTTTCAACTCTCTGAAATCACTTACTGGTAAAAAAGGTTTCGAAATCCGAAGACGCTTTGAGTGTCATCAGATAAAAAGTGGCAACAAAATTTATTTTTAAGGAGGTGTAAGAAAGTTCATCACAAGGCTCACAAAGTGTATTGTAAAGGAAGGTGACTACGTCACAAATAGCGTTTGATGCGCGTATATGAATAAGTAAATTTTTAAAAAAATGTACTACACCATTTCGATTTTTACAAAATAGAGTACTCTTATTTTATGGACAATCCTCACACATAGAAAAACTGGCTGGGTATTGGAGCACACCTTAAGGTCTGAAGGCAATATTAAAATACGAATCTTTAAGCGGTATCAAAGTTATTATAGAAGTTCAATTATATAAATATATATATATACTGGCTCACAAGCAGGTTTAGAAAATTAGAATAGTACATGCCATTAAAAGACGATAATTAAATTCCTAATTGAGAAACATCATGGTTGTTATCATTCGCAGAAGACACTTTAGACTTAATAAGATATTCTATTCGAAAATTTGTCCCCTATATTTAGGAATATTCTTACTGACTGGTGCATCTTAGGGTGCAAAAAGTACGGTATATAAAATTCTAAAGTTTTAACCGTTATACAAAATCCACACTTAATACAGACTCAGTTCGTCGCTATCATTATCAGAGACTACACATTAGGATTGCAGTATTTAAGGCTCCCGTCTACCAACCATTTTTAATTTGTGAACTTAATGCCAAACTTATGGAAATTTTTTACTCTTCTTCTCAAATTTAGACCATTAAATTTACTCGAACGTAAGGAAGCTCAATCAAAAGAGGTAAAAACAATAAAGGTTTGTGCGAAATTATATTTTTTATTCAATTTTCTATACCATTTTTATATTTTCTTTAATGATTCGTTTGTACATTTCCAAACCTTGAAAAATATTTTAAGAATTCAAAGAAAAGAATACAAGTCCAACAAAATCTTAATGCAGAAACCTTACTTTTTTTCTTCTTAAGACAGAAAAAATAGATTTTAAATTAGGACGTAAATGGAAATCCTTAATAACGTTCATTATTTTTTTACCCTTTTGGATGTCTTATTTTGTATTCAAATAATCAAATAGTCTAGACTTGCGGAAGAAAGTAAAAATTCTATAGGATTAACATTATGCTCATGAAATCAAAATGGCTAGTAGACGAGAGTCTTAATTCTAGACTATTATTACTATACGAATATAACAAAATGTATTAGAAAAATACATTTTAATACAAAATAAAATCCGGAGATTTTTAAACTAATTTCAAAAATTGGGGAAAAAATGTAATTCCTTTAGAAACATTCATTATGTTTTGCTGTTTTGGGGGCACCTTTTTTTAAGCATTCAAATAGATGAAATTGCGAAGATTTGAAGAGAAAGTAAGAATTCCATTGAACACACATTACATTTTCAATATCAAAATGGAGAACCTTAAGAAGGGAAGTAGAAATTCCAAATGATTTATATCAAATGTTTGAATTCGAAAAAGGCTGACAGAATGCATGCCTTAATACACACGAGTTCACTCAGTTCAAGTAATATCATTTGTAATCTAATATGTAATTTTTCCTCTCAACTTCACAGCGAGAAAGTTTATCAAGGAAACTAGAAAATTCAGTTTTCTTCTATTACTACCTATTTGTATAAACTTCAGAAAATGGAAGTGGATTTCGGGGAATGAAATATTGGAGTAAGTGATGATTTAATTCTCATAATTTAATTCTGTCACATTCCCAGAATAAAATCATGTGGCTGCAATACACGAGTGGTCATGGTTGCGAGCTCACGACTGTCGAGTCGTGGGTTCGAGTCCTGATGCCGCTAAGGACCCACCATTTAGTGGGGATGATGAGCGTAAATATGTTGGGGCTCTAAGTCCTCCCTATGAGGTCGTTTGGAAATTTAGAGAATAGGTTCTAGCTCAGTTCAAAATTACGAGGTACCCTTGTCAATAGATCTAACATTGCTTCTAAGTGTGACGTTAATACAGTTAATATATAATCAACTAAATAATCAAGAATGAAATCGGGAAAAATGACGTACCAAAAACAAGAGTGAACCTTATGAACTAACTGAGAGATATCTTATGTCAGAATGTTTTGAATTTTCTTTTATAAGTAAATTTGGGAATATGTGAGTGGTTGGAATGGAAAATAACCACAAAAACATTTTCGAATTGTAAGAGCTTCTGGAAATTGTAAGGGTGCAATTTCATCCTTAAATTCATAGAACAAAGCGATGTATAACTTCTGACAAGAATGAAAATGATTAAAATAGAAATATATAGTTAAAGAATGAACTCCAGCATTTTTAAACCAGAAATTAAAAATAATTATTGCAGTGACATATTACGTAGAAGTTAGGTTTTTTTCATACGTAACACAATTTGTTTTTATTTCGATGACAAATTTCTTGAAATGAAGATAATTGAGACATCTCTGATAAGAAAAAAAAAACCTTATTTTAAGTCACTTTTTTAAAAATTGAAACAGATTGTGATTGTTTTTTAACGTCGCACGGAGAAGCATCGCGAGGGCTATTTGTGACGACCTCGTAATTTTGAGCCTCGATCAAGTGACGAGCACGACACCTGAGCTGGTACCTCAGACTTCAAACTTCTGCACCGTGCCTACGGGAGGACTTGGAGCTTCGACCAAATTTAACATGCATCAGCTTCGATATTTGCGAATTTTTGTGGCATCGGGATTCAAATCCACGATTTGACGAAAATGATTGACGAATTGAAATCCCGCGAGTCTGCTACCAGGACCACTAGACTACAGCGACCACTAAAAGTTAAAATCAATTTTAAATACACATTTAATTATGCATGAGTAATTAATAACCAATAACAGCATTTACATTGTGGTAGTATTGTTCTTATTTTTAGATATACATTTTGTATAAAACCCACCATAATAATAATAATAAATATAACTAGATATATGAGTAGAATAATTAAAACATAATATATTCTATACACTGAATATGGTTGCAATTTCGAAATTTCAAATTAATAAAATTTTATGTTTCATTTTTCAAATATTTCTTTACTTTTATGCAAATATTGTGTCAGACATAAAATTTGGGATTATTAGCAAACAAATATGTTCACTGTACAGAAAAAAACCTCATTTAATTGTATGGAAATTATCAGCGCTGTGGACAAAATAGGTTTTGTGGAAAGTGTTCCAAAATCCTAAAAAAGCATAAATGCACATATTTTTCTCTACGGTCCGGCATGTCTGTTAACAATTTCAAAATTAAAATTTCTAGCGTTCTATTGATCAAACTCTCATAAATAATTTATCTGTGAAATCAGGAAACACTCTATTTTTGAATAGAAAACACTAAATTTGAAGCACTTCAAGGTCTAAGTTACCTTAAGAATTAAAAATAAATATAGCACAAAATAACATTCCATTGTTTATATTTTTCAAACTTCCTGCATCGATTCAGTTTTGTCTGAAGTACGAAAGAAGAATCTAAAATTGATTCGTGATGTTTCAACAAATATCGACTCACAAAAAAACGCCATTTTTTTGTTATTACATCCTAGTTTAAAACCCATCTCTCTCACTCGTTGTGACAACAAATAAACTTCAGTTTTCTTCAGGAACAGATGTCTTTCACAATCTTCCCCATTTGGGATTTTTCTTTCAATCTTTTCGAAAAATTCCGTTTCCTCACTTTTCTTTCCCACTTTAGAACAGGAAGTTACGACAAAAAATTCTTTCTGTCGAACTTCTATTAGGAATCTACGAATATCCACCATTTTGTTTTTGGCTTGTTCTTGACGAACAAGGAGATGATCAGTTATTCATATGATTCACTTTTCGAGAATAAGGTACTTACCCGATTTTATTCCAAAAATGAGAGCTTTAGTTCAGCATTTATTTATCACTTGGGCTTCAATAACACGAATACTGAAATATCCATCTTAATTCTACTAAAATATTTATAGTTTGAATCTGTTTCGAGGTAATATTCGAATGAAATAAGTATTAGCTAGCTTGATGTACATACTACGTTTCTTTATCTGTCTATATAGTTTTTTACCTCATAACTCTCATTTTATTTATCCATGAACATGCTTCCAGATTCCACTATCTGAACAAACCAACAAAATTAAAAGGGCTGGTTATTAAAGCATTGGTTTTACTTTCCTGAATTAATTGATGAAATCTCGATAAATGTCTCTTTTCCTATAGAATAAAAG
>BMAW01084587.1:0-51072 GCA_019974015.1 Nephila pilipes | reverse complement strand
CTTTTATTCTATAGGAAAAGAGACATTTATCGAGATTTCATCAATTAGTTGAGGAAAGTATAACCAATGATCCCTCCTGCTTGGAGATAAATTTGGTGGTTTGGCGAGAAAACGTGACTTTGGCAACAAATCGAAGATTCTAGAAAGTGCTAGAATTTTGGCGAGATCTGGACTAGTCCTGAATTTTTCTTATGACGTCACACATGCCCGGAAAAGGAATAAATACACCGAGAACCCGAGACAGAGTAGTCTGCTTTCGGAGTCTGCCTTTCAAGTGCAAAGTAATACTACAGAGATTTGGCCATATTACAAACTAGTAAGCGGATACGCTGAATGTCGCTACTCTGTACAAGTACTATGTTTCTTAATTGTGCTGCTGTTGTCCACGCCCTGCTACTTATATGTTGTCTTGCCCCGAATATTTGTGAATAAAGCTTCATTTGCCGTTATCCTCCGTATTGAAGTAATTTTACTCGTATACATTTTCGCACGATTGGAATTTTTGCACCAATATATATATATATATATAAGTGCAGTAAATTGGAGGTGATGAGATAGTGGGACGTCTTAAAATGCTGAGATGATATGGAAGCCTAGCGAGGTTATGTGCACATGCCATTGCTGCAAGAAGGTCAATAGATCGTGGTATAGTTGATATTGCACTTGAACCCAGAGTATAAGTAATGTTCCTCATTCGAATCTACTTAAACAGTTATTGAGCGAAATAGCATTTTCAATTACATATTTTGGTTGAAGACATGAGTTACATGGTGCTTTACGTTCGTAACACAAACATTTATTTTTGGTTATTCTTAGATAATAATAAAAATATTTTAAAGATTTGTATTACTGTCCGGTGATCATTTATTGGCTGATTACTTAGCGAGTTTCGATGGATTAAATCCTAAGTACTAAAAAGGGCAGGGGTATCACAGATTAAACAATGGTGCTCTGACTTAAGAGAGCTTTGACTAGTAATTGATTATCACCAGAAGTACTGAATGGATTTTAATAAAATTAGGCAGTGTTACGAATCCGAAATGACGCTTTCTTATAATTGTTCTCTTATATAGGAAAAAAAAATATTTACAATGATTTCATCAGTCAGCCAAGGAAAGTCAAATCAATGACTTGGTGACAGACTCAGAGGAAAACTTAGCGACTGGAGATAAAATAATGTTTCTTAAAAAAGTTGGAATCTTGGGGATATCTCAATTGGGAATAAAATTACGGACTTTTCCTGAATTTTCCCTGTGACGTCATACATGGCAGGAGCGCCTATAAATAGCAAAGAGTCTTCTTTGAAGATTGATCGGGGAACTCGACTGCGAAGCGATCGGCTGAGTAAATCGGCCGAGGAGTTGTCAGCAGCGTAACCGAGTGAATCTGCCGGAGAAGAGGCGACTATGTACAGAACTGTTGGAGTATGCCTTGGAAGTGCAGAGTATTGCAGCAGAGATTTGTCCGTGGTACGAATTAGTAAGCTGGAAGGCTGAACGTTACTAGTATAACTGTGGCTGTCATTACAAGTGCTGTTTTTGTTTCTGTACTTATTTTTTTTTAATCTGTACAGGTTCCGTGTTTTTGTTTGTGCTGTTACTGTCCAAGATCGGTTACTTTATTTTTTTTTATTCTGAATATGTTGTGAATAAATTGATATTTGTAGTTATCCTCCGGATTGGTCTAATTTCACTCAAATACGCCCACATATAATCGGAATTCTTATAAAAGTGTTTTGTTGCGTTATATAGGTTCATTTAATACAACAAAATTCTACACAGCAGTTAAGATACGCACACACATATGATTATATGTTAGGCTTGCCATTTTAGAATATTTAAAAGAGTAGTTACGGAATGGAACAAAAAATTAGTTATGAAGAAGTATGGCTCCCTCGTATAGTTATAAAGCTTTTGCAACATGAATACATGTTGGACATGAGATAATTTATGAGTACCTGTGGTAAACTCCTACGGATCGTGTCTCAATAAACTGTTTCCATAAATTCTACATATCGCTGGATTTGTAGAATATTTTGAAGTGTATTGTGGCTTTGTAAAAGTTTTTGTAATCCTTCTATATCAGTCTAGAATATTATTTGATGCTCTCCCCCCCACTAGCTGCATCGCTTGAGCCCTATAATAAAGAGTTTACTTGAATCACGAGAGTGAGAAATTCTTTTATATGCGTTACGTTTAAGTCAACTGCTATCTGTAGTTGAGACGGCATTTCTTCAAGTCTCTCAATGATTCGAGTCCTAGTTCTCTTAACCAAATATTGGTGGTTACTTATTATATTAAGAATCATAACTGAAAAATCACAAATAGCCTAACAAATGATGCTAACAAATTTATTATTCACTTTGCTGAATATTTAAAGATTAATACCAATTTTCCTTTCTCGGTGGTTACAGCCTAAGCTAATGTCAACTAAAAACCAAGTTTACTTTTTCCCAATCAAACCGTTCGGGTTTTAATACGTCATCAATATATGAGACAGTCATGAACTCTTTTTCCTAACTCTTCTAAGATCACTTTGATTGTTACAAACCCTCCTTCGGTTACGTACGATTGGTTCTGATTCCTCTGTTGAATCATTCCGAATCACTATCTTTCTCACAAATTAACTAATTTCCAACTATCGCAAAAGAAGCTACAGTTACAGTGTGCGAGAACGTGTCATGAACCCGTAAACTAGCACGTGTGCTTACAAAGCGTTTTCCTTTAAATGCTTAGCTTACACACACGTGCTCGCGTACGAAATCAATACTAAAAATTTGCGTCTTTGCTCTAAAGCATTAATGTTTACCTTTTATTCAGTACTTTTCGAGCAATTCAATAAATATGTAAATTCTTTAAATTTAGAACACCCACACATATATATTGTGTAGTAACTTCCAAAAATAGTGAAGTAACAGTTCAAAAGAATTCAATAATTGTGAAGTAGAACTCAATTCATGACAGTCTCTTGACTGTTGTTTTATCGCCGATGTTATCTACCTCCTGTAGAGGACATCTTGTAAGGGATGAGTGTGATATATCACTTACACAACCCCCTTAGAGTGCGAATTAACGTTCGAGAGTGAATCAGGTCTTTGTAAGGACCGCGAGGTGATGCGTTATAAATAAGCTGTGGTAATCACCAAAGTAACGAGATATGGATAATAAAGAACAAAGTCGTTATTATGCAATCATGTCTGTTCTTTGTCCGAAGTTCAAAGCGAAAAGTTAAGTAAGCGGTAAATTAGTGAAAATTATTATTAAAATTAAAAAAAAAACCACGTTAAGTAAAGTTAAAATCTCAGACACGTTGTATAAAGAAAGCTAAGTGAAGTAGAAGAATGCTTTTTAACAGATGCATTCACGTGTTTCCCATTGAATTCAAAACTGATATTATTATCGTAATACTTGTAGTTGTTTTTGTAGATTCCAGATACAGAATCAAATATGACATTCTGGTGATAATGTGCTAATATTTAGAATCTCTCAAAATGTCTTCAAAACATAGATATTATAATTATTTTACTTTCTTTGCTGTGCAATGTAAAACCCTTAAATGAAATATATTACTTTTTACTTATGATTGTTAATATTGTTAATAAGCTTTCTTAATTAACTAATTTATCTATCATTAACGTAGCTTTAAAAAAAAAGTCAACAGGTGACGGTCTTGATATTGAGCTCCGGTCAAGTGACGAGAACGATACCTAAGGAGGTAAATTAATAATATTTTCATGTTAATGTCACACTTAGAAGCAACACAAGAACTATTGGTAACGAACCTCGTAATTCTGCATTGCGGTCAAGTGACGAGAAAGACATTTAAGTTGTTATCTCACTCTCCAAACATCCACACTCCACTAATGTGGGGACTTTAATAATAGATTTAATGCATATCTGCCCCTCAACTCAGAGGTTATTTAGAGTGAAGTCAGGATTCAAGCCCACGATTCGGCCGAAACAACTAATGTTCACCTGTCCAATGCCAAACCCCCTTGTTTACCACGGTCGTTAACGACTATACATTTTTTTCAGAGAAAAATTCTTCAAAATGCAAAAAGAAACAACAGCGTAATGCATGAAATGATTGATTGCATATATCACGCAACCGTGATGTCACACGAATCGAATCAATATATTTTCTTTAGCAAAAAGTGGATAAAGAAGGACAATAAACATTCATTATCTTGGACTAAAAGAATATATTTTTTGTACTACCTTCAGAAAATTTTACACCATAAATGCTCGAACTTTCAAAGCTCTTTCACAAATTCCGTTATTTACAACTGTCGGGCCAATGATACTCCCTTACATGTTTTAAAACCCTTTTAATGGAGCCTATTCGTCCGCGAATGGAACCACAAGAAATTAACTTCGCAATTTATTTCCTTCCAAAATGCGAATCAGGGGATCATCCAAAGGATTACACGTACCTCTCCGCAACATTAAACCTATCCGAAACGACCCAGTAAAAAAGGGAACTTTATTACACGTATCGATTAGCAGCTGACCTTTCGAAACTTTTCTCTCGTCCAATATAAGATCGGTTCAGTCATTTTATTTACGGCGCAAGAGAGGGGGGGGGATCTTTATTTCCCCCTACACTGTGAAGAAATTGCTTCGTTTCTTTTTTGAAAAAAGCTACATCTAGAAGAAAATGTTCAAAATCTCACCAAAAGGAAATGAAGAGCTTCAATTTTTTTGGGTTTGATTTTTCTGTTTGAAGTTCTTTTTACACTCATATATATATATATATATATATATATATATATATCAAAAGTTTTCCTTTTTATTGTTTTTTGAGAAAAATAATTAAAGAATTAGTATCTGACGCTGCAGAATATGGCTTCCTTCACATATTAAAAAAAGTAAAACAAAAAAAAAAAAAAAAGGATACTTTTCTTTGATTATTAGTTAACGTTGTACTTCCAAACACCACGTGTAAGCCTTCCCCATTGTCTGGACTTAACATAAGTTGTAAAAATTGGATTAGAGTGCCAGTATACCAAAGCCTACTGATGACTTAAAAAATGGTGATCATGAACTCTTGACCATGACCACTCGGCTACAGAGCCGTCAATTGAAATGGAGGCACAACAGCAAAGATTCTATCTTTATTATGTACAGGCGATTTTTCTCACATGGTTAGCTTTTCTCGAGCGTTTGCCGCTTTGATTTCTGTAATTTTGGTTGCAGTTTTACTTTAATTAGGGATAATGCTATTAACTATTGTTAATTTTAATGAATCGAATAGTTAAAAGGGTAAAGCCTTAAAAATTTCCACTTCCAATAGATGGTGCCTTACTTCCTCCAACTTCATTCTACTATTTCTCAAAGACCCTCCAATAGAATATCAAGATATTTTCGACACTTCAACCTAGGAAGCACATCTCCGACATGAAAAATCCATCCTCCCAATGTATCATTTAAATGCCAGATTTGGGCTGGTGGAGCGCTCCGGGCGCCCATTGATTTTCAACGTCAACGTCAAGACCGTTGTTAACAACAGGTTGTTAAAATTGCGTTAAGTGTGATATTGTAAATATTGCTTTCAAATCTGGATTAATAATTTGTAACTGTTTCATTTCGTTATTGAAAATATTATATAACAAAAATTGTTAGACAGAATACAGTATACGTCCGGATTGTCGATATACGAGGTGTGCCTATTAAATAACGAGACTAATGCTGCTACAGACGAAGTACGCATGCACCAGCGACCGGCAGCTATTTTGCGTGATCCTTCTTTCTCGAATGCTGTACCTCTCGCTTCTATAAACAAATCCGTATTGCCCTAATCTTCGTTCGCGTTAGAGTTATTTTTTTTTTGTTTCGCCGGAAAAATAATAAGAGAGCAACGAATTGTAGAGGAATTTTGCAATAAACTTGGAAAACTGCTACTGAAACTTATAATTTATTAAAAGAAGTATATGGCAATGAATGTTTATCACGTATTTTTGAGTGTTTTAGGCGTTTTCAAGATGGCCGAGAAGACGTTGAAGATGATTCATGCCTTGGTTGTCCTTCCACATCGAAAACGGATAACAATATCGAAAAAATCGGTTATCTGGTTCGATCTGACCGTCGATTAAGTATTCGTGCGATTGCTGAGACTGAAGGGATTGACAAATAATCTTTACGGTAAAATTTAAATAACAGTTTTAACATGCAAATGGTGTGCGCTAAAATAGTTTCTAGATTCTAACGTTTGAACAAGAAGAAGCTCGTAAAAATGTTTGTAATAAAGCTTTGAATACCTCTGAAAATGACCCAAACTTATTTGAGAGGATAATAATGTATGACCGGTTTTTACTTATGATCCTGAAACGAAGAGCCAATCCCTACAATAGATGAGCAAATCTTCACTGGAAGCCAAAAAAGCTCGAATGAGTAAATCAAAATTCAAAACAATGATGATTTTTTTTATATTCCTGGGATTGTGCACCTTCACTGGGTTAATAAATGTCAAACTATTAATCAACAATACTACCTTCTAGCTCTTGCTGAACTCCATGAAAGAATAACAGGCATCCCAATATTAGATCAACCACCTTATTCGCTGGATCTTGCTTCACTTGACTTCTATCTGTTTCCTAAGATGAAATCTGCTTTCAAAGGAACAAGTTTTGAGTCTTTGAAGTTGTGAAAGAGAAAGCTTCTGCGTTCCGAAGAAGCTGAACGACATTTATGTGTGTATATTTATACCATGGTACAAAAATAAAATAGTTTATAAACAAGAATATACGAGTATTTTAGCGAGCAAAAATCATCTTATATTGCAAAATATTTCCAAGGACTTTAGAATATTAAGTGTTTTTTGGAATTTCGTAAATCCTTCCAACAAGTGCGGACACTTTGGCTTTAAATGCCAAATATTTACGCTGTGAAGCAAATTGCACCACCATCAAGACCTCTACAAAGAAAAAAGTAAGTTTCGTAAACCAGCTTTTATTTTGATCACAATATTTTTTTTATCTCATATACATTTTTTTTTACCAGAGTGGGATAAAACGCAAAATGTCTTGAGTAATCCTTTCCCAACTTAAAGTCAGTCACAGCACTGTCGCAATCGACTCGTCTGGATGAACTCGAATTCGAATGAACTTTTATTTCGAATAAATAGAATTATAAAAAGAATAGGAAAAAAAGGGTCATTTCTCTCATCCACATTTAAGATTGTAATTTGTGATGTTGGGCTATTCACGATTTCTTCTTCGCTAATCTTAGGAACTTTTATTGAGCTTGACCGCATAAAATAACAATTTCTTCCCATCTAAAATGGAACGAGATTACGATAATTAGTTGTAGGTGGAATTAAAGTGAAATGATTCAGATATAATGATTTATAAGTAAGGGTAATTGAGAAGAGATATGGAGGGTAGGAAATGTTAGTATCCAGAGTGAGTGAAAACTGATGACTAGAGAATTGTAACGATCTTGAGAACAAACGGGATTCATTAGCAAGGACTGTCTGGCTAGTAGAGTAAAGGTCTCTGTAAGAGAACGTATTTTCAATTATAATTAGAACTGTTAGCTAGGGCTGAAAATCGGGGAGAGACTCAGGATACTGGGCATTGATAATAAATAATTTCGCTTGTTTAGTCTCGAGATTTCTTAAAATGTTTCCCTGTCTTTTATAGTTTAATATATTAAATTGATTTATGGCTCAAAAGACAAATAGGAGCGGACAACCGTCACAGATTGTTTTGTTAACTGAGAAGGAACTCGGCAACAGGCCTCGTAATTTTGGACCTCGGTCAAAAGATGGGGACCACTCCTGAGCTGGATCCCCATTCTTCAAACTTCTACATTTCGCAATGGGAGGACTTGGGACCTCGACCAGATTTAAAGTACCTCAGTCTCACTAGGCTACCACAGCCACATAAAAGAGAAAATACGCCAGGAAGAAGTAATTAATAGAAGTAGCCACGTTAGCCGAGTGTTCAAGGTCGTGGGCGAATTATTTTCGTTGAGTTATGAGTTCGAGTCCTGATCCCACTAATGACCAACCGTGTAACGGGGCCGAGACACGTTAAATCTAGCCGAGATCCCAAGTCCTCCCGTTTGCGTGATATGGAAGTTTGTAGATTGGGGTGTCAACTCAGGTGTCGTCATTTTCACTTGATAGAGGTTCAAAATGACGAGATCCGTCACCAATAACCCTCTTATTGCTTCTTTATATGACGTTAATAAACAATCACAATTTTCTCCATGAATGTAAAACCATCTGTCCGGCCACAATAATTGCTTTACAGGGAAGAAAATAAATGTAAAATTTTTGTAACTAAATGTTTGTATTAGCGATGAAAAAGTATCTTTGCAAAGCTATTCAAGTAAAATTTTCTGATTTTTATTAAGAACGGTAAAATTATTAGAAATAAAAAAACGAAGGTTAAAAATGCCATGGTTGCATTTATAAAAAAGATTTTCCCACCTAGCGTTTTTCAAAATTGCAAAAGGCATTTGGTAAGACTTTACACATTACGTATTCCGTTGTCGAACTCTCTGGATAACAAGCGTCGGATTTTAGCATACAGAATTAGATTTTCTTTTCGCAGATAAAGGAAGCTAAAGTTACATTTAACTCGGAAAAATACATGGCTGAAGAATGTTTGCTTGGTAAGCAGACGATATTTACTACTTTTCAGAATATAATCTCGAAGATGACACGAATTTCCTAAGCTATGCATATTGTAATTGAAAAAAGACGTATGTTCCACCGTTCTCTCAGGCGACTAAAAACAGAAAAAAGAAGTAATATAAATTTCTTATTTTGGGGTTCCTTCACCCGGTATCGACAGGATGTTGAGAAATGATATGAATATCTGAGTGTTCTTTTCTTCAACTTTATTCAATTTTACTTTCACCGGGAAGGAAAAAAACCAAGATGGCGGATCTCTGTAGATTTTGGGATTAAATTCGAGAGGAAAGAAAAAAACATTTTGTTTGCGAGCTTCTGTTCTCGTAAAATGCAGAGATATTGAATTCTTCAATATTGAAGCTGAAAGGAAATAATAGAAAATAAAAATTGAGATATACATGTCATTCTGAATATATTTAGGTATATTCACTTTCGTGGCATTGCTCGTACAACCTAAGGGATCTATCCAATAAGAAGGGTGCATTTTAATATGAGATATTACACAGGGCATTACTTTAAAACTGTTATATTTCTATTTGAAACATCAAGGAATGAGTAAAAATCTTCATAGAAAAGCATTATGGTGAAAAAATTCGTGTTATACTTATCAACGCAAAAATAAAAATGATTTTCTGGAAATCAACAATTTTGTTGCAATAATTAAAATGTATTATGATAATAACTTTATTACTTCATTAATTGTATTTCACTGTTATCATTTTAACAAGATTGTCTCATTAATAAACAACTGTTTTACGTTAATTAAATGGAATATTTTATGTGACTTTAAAATTTATTGAATTTTTTTTCTAAAATATTTAATATAAATAACCATAAAAACTATTAATCTGTATTTTCAAATATTATAAATTAATACCTGTATTTTCAAATATAATTAATTAATATCTGTTTTTCAAATGTAATTAATTGAGATATGTACTTTTAATATCACATATATATGATCAATGGAGCAAAGACACGTATATTGACAACAAATAGGGCCCTATTTTAGCCCAAAAAAACTTCAAAAACGCAATAGATACACTGAATAATTAACTATATAATATATTTCGCACCTATTGTAAAACCTTATACCGAATGAAAAGTTCAGGGAAGGACTTTATTTTTTTCTGAAGTTGTATTCTGCATATGAGTAGAAAGAAATGCAAAAATATATATGAGTCTGGATTTACATTCCCCTATCCCTCCCTTTCATTACTTGGTTCCATCCATAATTATGTAACCACAGACAGACAGCGCTACCTGTTTTGCTGAGCAAAGCCAGACCGTGTCAAGAAGCGAGACGAGACAACGCGATACAATGATGTGTAGTTTTATAACTAAAATATATATATAACTTTTACTCACCTCTTGTAAATATTTTGTCACTTAATCAAGATGTGTTAAACATTATGTGGCTACTGCCTCTTCCTATATATATATATGTATACATTCTATATAAAAAAGGACGTACCAAGTTGTCCGATGGAGACAAAAATTGGCGGATAGGAAAATTATGTAAAGAATAAAAAAGGATTAAAATTTCAGAAAAATTTAATGATTTATTTCAGAGAGATATAGTTACAAAGTAAGAAGCTTAATAAGTTGTTAACCCACATCTAGCCCGGATGCGAGCTGCCACACGGCGTGGCATAGAGTGATACAGCTTCCTGATGGTCTCCTGCGGTATTTCTTGCCAAATTTGCTCCAATTATCGGGCTAGGTCATCAACATTCCATGGTAGATGCCGTTCTCTTCCCATCTTATCTCAGACAGGCTCGATTGGAGAGAGATCTGGCTTGCCAAGGAAGTGTTTGACAAGCTATAAGACAGTTCATAGCAACACGTGCCATATGTGGTCTCACATTATTTTGCTAAAAAATAAGGCCAGGGTACTGAAAAAGGAACTGTTGCAAAACAGGTCTCAAAATGCCGTCGACGTACCGCTGTGCTATAAGTGTGCCTCTATTGACGATCAAAGGGGGCCGGATATCATGGGAAATGGCACCATAACTCCTGGTTGAGGGCCTGTGTGGCGTGCAATAGTGAAAGCGGGATCGGCATGCTGCCCTTGGTGTCTCCAGACACGTCTTCGATAATCGTCAGGAAACAGTTGGAAGCTGGATTCGTTGCTAAACACTATACGTCCCCAGTCAGCATCATTCCAATCGGATCGAGCTAAGCAACCCTGTAATCTGGCTCGACAGTGTGCAGGCGTTATTGGCAGGTGGCAGAGCGATCGACACGAGCGTAGATTTCGCTCTATCAGCCATCTTCTCTCTCTTTTGATAATTTCCAAACTAAGAAAATGTTTACCAAGAAAATTTACAAATAACTTACAACACAATCAATTCACTTCGTACACACTGTCTCAGCACATCTATCGATCACATAAATTATTCAACATCAGCGTTCAAATCCATCTGAATAACTTCTTGATTGAATTCCTAATATACTTTGACACATCAAAGCAACCCATTTGTATTGGATAGTAAATTCTCTCTCTAAGAATTATAATCATAAAATAGGTATTTTTATTTTATTTCAAGCTTTGAATTTTTTTTTCAATACTCTGCCTTTAAAGTATTATCAAGATTAATTATATATTTTTTTCTTACTGCATTTTGTTAATCAGATACTAAAAGTAAAATTTTCATATGAAGCATGAACAATGTATAAAAGGAATCATTTGAATTCCTTCAAAAATCAAAGTGAAAATTCCTAAAATTTGAATATTTTAATAACATAAGAATTTTCAAAGTTATTACTTTATTTTAATTTATTATTATTATATAAAACGTAGTACAATGGTTAAAAATTTCAGTAATTAAAGTTTTTACATAAGCTGTTTGAAAAAGCCGTCGTAAAAATATTCTCTTAATTTCAGTTTCAATAGTCTGAGTTTCATTATTATGTATGCTACTTTTAAAAATACATATTATTAGGAATGGAAGACTTAATCAGATTCGAAACTTGTTTTAATCTGGAACCGAATATTATTATATCAGACGAATAGACGAATCTGTCATTGTGATATTATCATTTTTATCTTATTGATATTATCATTTTTATCGGTATTACTTATATAAGAGGAATACAAATACTCACAATGAAACATATTTATCAACTGAGAAAAATACGTCACAAACTGGCTAGTCTTTCGCAGTAATATTAAACATCTAACCTCCGCTCGCGTGTGTACACACACACACACGCGCGCGCAAGTACGCATATATATACCCAACATTAATGAATGTCATCAATAGAAAAAAAATTCAATATTTAAGGAAATTATTAAAAAACAAATAAATATTTATGCAAATCAGATTAAACATTCTAAAATTTAAACTAAAAAAATCGAAATTATTGAAAATCTAAACAAACTAAAAGAAAGTCAAGCGATAACAGAGAAAAAATTAGAGTAACGAAGATAATGTATTTAATACTGATCCATATTTTGGAATGGAATAACGTATATTTAAACCGGTATTAATGATCAAACCATCACACTTCAGGGAATTACATTATAAAAAAATATGGTAATACACCAAAAATCAGCAAATTCAGAAAATCAACCTCAGAATAAAGAAAAAAAATGTAGGATGATTCAGTTAGGATGAGAATTTTAAGTAAGAGAATAAGGATTTTCAATTCCACTGCAAATTATCAAATCACACGTAACTTAAGCTCTAAATTATTTTAAAACTAATTAAAAAAAAGAAAATTAATCAAGAAAGTAAATATTCTAAAACAAAATATAATATAAAATAATTACAAAAGACACGTTAACAGAAAAAAATGTTAAAATTTTTTAAAGACTGCAGAAACTATTGCAAAAAGAAATTGACTATCAAAAATAATAATTCATAAACTAATTTTAAAAATCTTTAACAAATTACAAAAAAAAAAAAAAAAAAAAAAAACTTTTAAAAACATCCAAAAACTACACGAATTTTATACGTATGTTCTATCTCTATCTCTTATCCACTCTACTCCAAGAAAGAATTCGTCGCCAAAGAAAAAACTGATTGATTGATTTAAATGAAACCCACCAGTAAATTAATGAACTTAAATAAACCAAAATATTTGTAGAAATGACGAGGAGTAAGAAAACTCGCGTTTTATGATTTCCAATACAGCGTCATCTACAATTTCACTGCGTGCTCTCCGTCTTGCATTGTAGGGAAAAAATTTCTTTTTAGATGCTTTCTATCACCCCTTAAATTTTTACCCCTGAGTTTCGAAACACCCTGTATATAGGTCAAGTATCTGATACTATTATTGCACACATTAATCAACATAAATACGATAGAAATAATTTTATTGATATCAAAAACTGCAATATACTAATTTATTTGACTATTTAATGCTACTTACTCTTATGGTCTTAAAGTTTTGCATTTTAATAAAAATATGCTTCAGATTTTGAAGCACACTGGCTATGAAACATATTTTATACGTGGAATAATAATCATATGGTCAATTATTCTAATAATATCATTAATAAGAGAAAAAAAATTAGAAAAAAAAAAATAAAAAATAGAAATGTATGGACAGAGAAGAAGGATATTAAAAAAAAAAACATTCATGATTTAAATTATAAATTTGAAAGGACTTAAGTATTAAAAATATCTTCTAATTGATTTAAAAAGGTAGAAATTAAAACTTTAAGAAATTTATAATTAATAATGAAAATATATTAGAAAGTATTTGCTTACACATTATTTAAGATATTACTAATAAATTTAACAAAAGTATGGAACATATAGTTTATAATTATTATAATACTAAAGACTTACAGATCAATGATATATGTAACAGTAAAGATTATAATAAATATATAAATGACAGATATATACCAGCATGTTATAACAGATAATCTAAATATTGTGAAAGATAAAAATCTCTTCGAGATATTATGAATAAAGGTACATGTTTTTCTTCCATCGCCATCTTGTCGTAATGATCAAAATAATACAAGCTTCTCAAGTGCAAAAACAATGACATACTTTTGATGATAAAAAAATAATTATGCAGTAGAAATCAAATTAATAAAAGTAAAATTAAAGCTAATGATACAATATATTAAAGTAGACAACAACATTTTGTTCATATATTAAAATAAAGCATTAAATTATTAAATTAAATATATCTTAAGATAAATGTTATTGTTACTATTGTAAAATAAAAAAAATATAAAATAAATATTTATTTATGAATCTTTTCTCAACATTCGGAATCATATTTTGAGTGTTTTAAATTGGATTCTCAGCATCTTTACCGTCAATCACTGATATGGGAGAGTAACATTCGATACGAAAAAAAGAACGACGTCGAAAATACTTTATACAGACGATATTTACTTCGGTGTGGAATATGATCTAAAAGTAAGCGCACGTCGTATATATTGGAACAGGAATAAGAAGATGGATATTTTCCACGTTCGTCATTATTCTTTTTACCAAATCAAAGGTATTGAAAAAGGTATGCAGATTATTGTTTTTTCGAGAATGTACTACAGTATCGGAAAGACGTAGAAAAATGATGACACAAATATTATTTAACGTTTGAAGGTTAAGTTTTTTCCCTTCAAAAGAAGAAAGAAAAGAAAATAATAAGATGGTGGATCTGCAGATTGGAAGTAATAGTTATAGGAAAGAGTTTAGTGCCATATTCCTGTTTTTGAGTGAAAAGAATATTGAATTTTGAGAAAATGAATTGCAAGATATGAGGATTGAAAACCTGCACTATGTAAGATGTGTGTTCCTAAAATATTCCTGCATTAAGTGTCCTGCAAAAAGCATCAAGTATTAAGGATTTATTTGCAGTTAGTTACATTACGGATTGATGACGAATTGTAGTTTTTTTTTACTGCTACGTTGCGTGATGTTATTCATGATCTTGGTCTTGTCTTTTTAATTTTATTTTGTTTACTCTGTTGAAATATCACAAAATATTTTGCAAAGTAAAAATAAAAAATAAAGAGAGAGAGGGAAACAAAATTTTATATTAAGCAGCTGATTCCAAATAAATATTATTTAAGTTTTATATATGTGTATATACATTGATTGCCATAAAAATTTGCGCACTAAGAAGATTGTTACGAATTGGAATTGTTACGAGTGGGATTGTTACGAAACTTGGCATCAAGGTAAGTGTCAGGCAGATATGTAAATGATTCGAAATGCAGCATTACTGAACCTTGCATAATGCCACCAGAGGACGTTGAACTTCATTCTCCTTAGATTATGGAACAGGTAAGCAGACCTTATTTGCGTGTATTTAATCTGCTGCACTTTTTAACTAGAGATAGCATTTCGCCATCGCTGGAGAAAATATGAGCAGCTGTCAGAGTTCGAGAGGGGAGGAATCATAGGGATGATGGAAACTGGGTGGACAGCTCGGTGAGTAGCTCGCCACCTAGGCCGTTCTGACTTTACTGCGAGGATGTGTTGAGACCAATGGACAAGAGAGAGAGGTTTGTTATACGGCAACCAGGCTCAGGACGCCCTCGACAAACTAATAGTCTAGAAGACCGTCACATCATGCGGCATGCAAACATGGAGCCAACTGTCTCATTGTCCACCATCCAGTTGTGCTTATTCACTTTATTTCTCACGTAAAATGTTGTTTCATCCGAAAAAAAATGATGGTCAAAAAATTGAGTTCGTTTTCGTTACGAGATAACATCTCCATAGTAAATGGAGATGTGTCCACTCTGTGGCCCATCATTTGGTTGTTTTTGCACACTTGCAAACAGCTTTAGTTTCTGATGAAACACATTATAAATAGCTGATCGTGACATAGATAATTTCCGAATCTGGTTTCCCGATTGACTTTCAAAATCTGCCTTTCTGATCGAGTACTCCGAACGAAAGTTTGTCGAACAACTTCCACATGCGCACATCAGAAAGAGAACGCTGATTACATTCAGATTTTTTCAGTACTTTTACAGTTTAGAGAACTATTTTTTTTCTGCCACCTCATAATGATCTCAGCATCGAGTAGATTTCTTTTATAAATCGTTCAAAACATCCTTTGTACTGTTATTGTAGATTTGTGTTCTGCATACCAAAGAACAATTTATGCAATCTCTTACGTTGACGCCATTTTTTGTTTGTCGGTTCACAAAAAGAGCACATGCTTCACAGGAGAGAAATAAAAATTGTCATCAAAATCAAGAATTCAACAGCCAATTTTGCCTAATATTGCCAATGTATTACTAATAGAAGTTTTAAAACTATTGTTCAAATTAGAGACAGTTGATTCAAATACCCTGTAAGTAAAATTATAAGAAATATGTTGGTTTTTTTTCACGCGTACCGTAATGAATAGTAAACTTATATTCTATAACTGGACATTTTCTATAATAAATGAATGATTTATGTGAATGGACGGAGTGCCAAGAAATGGAAAATTTGATGAAACAGTTCGATGATTTTTACATCAGTTTCTCAAAAACTCCGAGAGTCTTCGGAACCATCTTTCGAATTTTACACTTCATCATGAACAAAATATCTGTAAGAATTGAAGCGCTTCCAGATTCACTTAGCGGACGCTGAGACATAGCTTCCGAAGTTATTGATAATATTGTAAGAGAATCATCCGTTTTCGGCTCTCATGAAATTTGAAGAATGCATACTACATAAATTAAAACTTTAGAAACCTCAGTTATTAATTTTCTGTAATAAACTAATAAAAGTATAACAATTTTCTTCAAAGCGTAATTAAACAAAACTTCCATGAACTGTTAGATACAATACCCAGATGAAAGCACATGTTTTATAATAATCGAAGCACACACAAAATAAAACCGAAGAAGTTTGTTCTATCAATCAGTTATACCATCTATGATTCAACAAGAAAGCAAGAATAAATTATACGTGATAATCAGAAATGTGAGCTTTGAAAATGTTTTGTCCGCATCACATATAGACATATTAAGCTACTCATAACAAACGTTAGCGTATGAGGTATGAGTAAAATTACTTCTTGGCTAATGAGTACATTCGAGAGAATACTAGTAAAAAATGCAATTTTCTTTATATATTTTTAGTTAAATACCAGGATCCCTAGCGTCTTCAGAAAGCAAATTCTTTTTGGATATTTATACTCCTTTTTTTCACTTCCATCTTCCATAATCTTCCTTAAAGATGTTAGAATTCGTTTTTCAAATTTATATATTCCAACTCAGCATAAAAACTTTTCGTAAAATTAGCATATTCCACGTTCTGTTTACAACACAAAATTATAAGCAAAAAGCATCTCAGATTAGATTCTCAAAGACTTATTTCAAATCATCGATATTGAAGAGTAACATTTTACTTGGAAAGAAGAATTAGTTTGTGTAAAACACTCATCACTTTTTTTTATAGACGAAATTGGTTTTATACCTGGAATATAATCTCAAAATAAACGCGGAGATGCATGACATAAATAATGGGAAAAATCTATTATATATTTCATGGATGGACTTCCTTCTGCGCTTCTAATAAAAAAAAAGATGCCAAGCCATTCCTGTTTTTGAAGCATCCTGTGAAATATCGTCAGGAGGTACAGACGAGAAGTAATGATATGAATACCTGAGTGTGTCTGCGCTCCTTCCATTTTATCACCGAAGAGAGAGAAAAATACAAAATGGCGGATATCTGTAGATTTCGAATTGAAAGTTCAAAGTAGTTTTTGTTGTTATTGTGGTCATGGCTTCCTGTTCTCAAGCAGAAAGAAGACATATTGAATTTTTGTAAAAAGGGAACAGATTGAATATCCCGAATGAAAAGAGAGATGAAGACATCTGCTTCCGAAGAGGATCTATATTTGGGTTTATTTGTTGTCGAGGCAGTACCTTGGAAATATGAATAAAGGAGTGTCTGAAAAAAAAAAAGAAATATATTAGTCACATATAGTTTACTGTTGTTTTGAGTATATATAACATTACGCACTGCGCGATTTTATATTATCGTCAGTAAAATTCGCAATATATAAAGAGAGGAAATGGAATATTTGGAAAAGAAATATGAGAGGGGTTCAAAAAGTATTAGTTTCCGAAGACAGATAGCGTTGCTAAAGCAAGTTGATGTGAGTATTGTGTCTATTAAATAGAATCAAAACAGAATTGACACAGATTTATTAGTTAGTTTAGATTTGGCAAAAATTTGCCCCCAAATCAAATTTAGTTGTCGTTGTTGTCGAGTTGTTGTAGTCGATGAGATCAGAGTGTATCATTATACACCAACCAAGCAATAATCAAAACAATGAATTGCTTTTAGTGAGTTATTTACGTTTATTTGTTGTCGAGGCAGTACGTTAGACATAGGAATAATGGAGTGCATTGTCTGAAAAAAAAAAAGATATATTAGGTACATATAGTTAATTCTTATTTTGAGTATATGTTAACCATTACGCACCACGTGATTTTATATTCTGATCAATAAAATTCATGAGATAAAAAAGAGAAAATGGAGTGTTTGGAAAAGTAAAATAATTCTAGACGTTCATTTTGAATGCGCGACTTAAAAGACAAAAAACGATTTAAATAAACTTTTTTTACTAAGCTACATTTGCTTAATTGATATATAACTACACGTCATGAGACAGTACGTCCTCCTATTTACGACCCCAAGCAGATCTGAAATGTCTTGGTATCAGGAAGAGAACAAATAACTGTAACAATTAAAAAAAAGAGGCACTAATGCTCGCGTAGAAAGGGTGCTTAATATTTGTGGATCCTTTGAACAGTTGCTTTCCAATAACATTTTAACCCGCTAAACTTACAGAAAGTCAAAATCCAGTGAACTGTATTCAGACTTGGCAAAGCCCGAAACATCTCACACAAGCGATTATTCCTTCTTCATCCATAACTTTCCGTCAACCAGAAAGATGATGCGTTCCATTAACGCGCCTTTCAAGTGCCGCTGCTGTTCCAGAACTTCTTTATTCCCGGCGTAACTTTTCTTCGCCCTGAAAGAGCTCTCCTAAGGATCGTTTCTGAAAAGTTTATGGGGGAGGGGGAGCATAAATCCTCTTCCTTCCCCCATGCCAGGTGGCAGGTAACGAAATGGTATTGTTCGCACGACGGATATCGATCTGAGTTCGGCTTGTTTGCAGCGATGAAATTAATGTCAAAACTGGCTTAAGTCAGTTTTTGGATTTGTCATTCTTCTGAGCAAAGTAACGAGGAAAATTAAAATACATTGGTTGTCAAATTACGAATCAAATTCAAGAGATCCTTTTTTATGATGGTTTATTTAGAAAAACGTACAGGATACATATTTCAGATTTTTTTAATCTAAAAAAAAATATATATATGCACTGCATACATATATTTTTAACTATACAGGTAACCCCTGTATACCACAACATTTCTATAACATTGTTCGAGAAATGGAGGAACTCATCTTAGAAAGCAGTTTCACTCAAACATATTTTGAGAATTTAATGAATTCCCGAGTATTGCTTAAAATTTTTAGGAGCACAATTCGAAAGGAGAAAAAAAATCCCATATATCGCGGAACGAAATAAGAGTGTTTAAGTGCACAAGGTATCGAATTGGATAATTTCCATTTGAAAGTGTATTTCATATAAGATTTGACTGAACAAGTTTAAAATTTATTAGAATTATGAAGAAAATATTAATTTATCAAAAACTATTGTTAAAAACATACGAGTATTAATACGTAATATGTTTGATGAAAATTGCTTTAATAAATATGTATTCTTCTAATTATTCGAATATGATATAGGTTCGTGCCATTTTATTACGAGCACTTACTTAATGACCTTCTCTTGCAGCGAAAAAAGCTGTTAGGCTAAGAGGCATGGAAATTCAATGAGTACTTTGAAAGTGGCAACATTAGTCTATGAACATAAGAACAGAAGAACAATATGTTATTGGAGAAGTTTTCGAAATTCAGGGTCTAGCTGCCTCAAGGATGGTTCAGAGGTTCCCACAAGTGTTAACTGGGATTAAGATCTGAAGAATTTGGATGTCAGGGAAGTAACTGGTGTTTTTCTACATGCTCTTCGATTCTTGTACGGCATATTTTGGCTACATGGTATGTGGCATTATAATGTTGAGAGACGCTAATTCTCTGTATATATAATTGCCCTGTGTATAAATACGTAATTGGCAACGTTGGATATATATGTGCATCTATTGAAGGCACCTTTCTCAATAAAAAAAACATGCCCCAACGACCGACAATGGTTTCTGGCAATTTGTTTTTTGATCTTTACCAGCAAATACGTCAGTGTCCACCGATATAATGCAATACAAAACGATACACAATAGAAAAGGCAACCTGTTTCCACTGTTCTAGAATCCAATCTCTGTTTTGCAATGAAAAATACGATGTATGCTTGTTAAGATGGGTGCTAGAGTTAGATGTCTGCTGTAGAGCCTTCAGGCAATAAAAAACATTATTCTCCTCTCTAGCTTTTTTGTACATTGCTGATTCATATGGGTGGTCAATGTATCGACGATAGTGCGTCCATTCTATTTAATCGGCTTTCACCTGTGTCATTAAGGATATATAAGGTCTCACAGTTTGTGCACCTGGACAATACGTCCTAACCATTATTCCATGTACTGTATATATTCACTGGGACACGAAAACTGCAGTTTACGAATGCTGCCCCAGCGTTCTCGTTATCCAATGATCATGCGCTTTTTAATACATGTTAACAATTACGGCACCGTTGCTATATGAACAGGTAGTATAGCACCCTTTTTATATATCTTCCAACAAAGAAGTTTCAATTAGGTACTACACTAAGAGTTTTCAATCGACTGAGATAAAAGAGTACGCATTCTCATGCTAAGAATTTGACCTTGTATACAGTGCAGCCAGTTTTGTTAAAAAAGTTCTCTTTGTGCATCAGAGGCTCTTACTTTCTGGACACCCTCGTATTTGTTATGCTGAGACAACGATAAAGATGTGCACCACGAAGAAATATTTTCAAAACTAGCTCTATATATGGATTTTTTGAAGTTGAAGTGATCTTTGGTTTACTTTGTGATCTCGCTTTCATCATCTCTTTACAATCTCGTTTTCGTTGCAAGATTACAACTTTTGCACCATCTGAGAGATAAATTTTGTTTTAATAAGATTGCACTTTTTTAGGCGCCTAAATAAGTTACCCGAATTCATTGAATTTTTGAAAAAAAAAAAAACACAGAAAAGCGCCAATTTCTAATTTTTTAATTTTAAAATCTTTTCATCCAGAAACCTATGGATCCGTTCGAAACGGTATTCATGCCCAATGAACATTTCCCTCTCTTTCAAACAAAGAAAGGGGAAAATAATATTTGGTAGATTTTAAACATATTTTTAAATACACAATCAGTGTGAGTGAATTTTCGAATTTTCTCCCTTCCGCTAAAAATAATCACCTCTCTATATACATAGCTCTGGCATATGTTACGTCACACACGACGTCAATCTCTATCTTTGATTCGACAGTTTATTTTTCATGGAAGTTTTCGGAGACTGCGATTGCTGATTTACGACAAACTCAAAAGCAACACGGGTGCAACCACGTAATTTTGAGCCTCGGTAAAGTGACAATGATAAACTGGAGCCTCCTTCTCCAAACTTCAGTCCACACCTCGGGATACCATGGGATCTCGACCACATTTAACGTGTATTAGCCGAGCTACCGAAGAATGTTATATTTATTCATTTGTTTGTTCTTTGTAGCAATGAATTCGAAGGAATCATTGCATAAAAGTATTAATGCTTAATTATCTCTAATATTCCCCCTTTGATGCTGCACCTATCGACGAAATTTTAGACTGGAACAGCAGATTTCATCCTCCACAGGGTGTGTATTTATATATGTTGCTTTTCCGTCTTATTTGCTAAATCATTCTTTCGTTAGAGGCTAATTTGTAATTCGCTCAGAATGAAAAAGAGTTGTTCAAGTGCGACAATATTCAGCCAAAGTAAAAACATTCAAAAACAGAAATTAAATTAGTATTACGTGTTTCAAATATCAGCAGAATGTCCTTATTACGAAAAAAAATATCGCATTTAACTTTTTGTTAAAAATGATTTGATTCAAATTATGAAATTTAATAACCGAGAATTTTGATAAAGGTAGAATTTAAAAATGAAAGTTCTGGTTTGAAATTAACAATCCCTATTCCGTCCACTAAAGTGTTATTTTAAAAAAGACACGTCGATATGTTCACTTCGTAACACTCTAAAACCATTTTAATTAAATTTTCCGAAGAGCTTGCATATCGATAATTCTACAGAATCAACCAAAAAAGACTTGGGGAAGAAAAAAAAGTTAATTTAAACTTCTTGAAAGAGTATTTTTTCTACTTAAAAGAATAATAAGTCGTGGTTAACGACGTTGTTCACTACGTAGGCGGACATCAAGTTTACTGCGTGTCTTAAAAATGATGCAAAGTTCTGTGTGTGGCATGGAAAAAAAAATATTTATGCGTGATTAAAAGTCAAAGTATTGCAGTGGAAAAGCTGTTTAAGACTTGTGATAGAGTCAAAAAATTAAAAAACTTATTTAAAAATAAAGTAGGCAGGAAATTTAAATTTATCTCTCTTTAATGAAACTGACTTCGAGTTAATTAAAAAATGTGATTAATTGGGTAATTTATGTGGTGCGATTCGTTGGTTGCTTACTTTTCGATTCTTAAATGCTCTTAATACAGTTAGTTGGAGTGATCATTTTATTGCAGTTTAATGACCGGGCCGACATTTTAAAAGGCATCCTTCTTTCGAAGAGTTCACACCGTACTGATTTAAAGATTAAGATTTTTTGACTGATTAAATAAACTACTCTGGTTGGGAAGGTCGCATAAAATAAAATAACAGCGTATTCAGGAAATCGACTCCAAAATATATTAAAGTATAATAATATTTATTTTATACAAAAACATTCTATGTATATACATGGCAGATATTAACAAAACTTAGATGTATATCAACATTTAGAGATACTCAGAAGCTGACTTAATTCAGGGCCATACTATTTTTTTTGGTGGGGATGTAACGTTGCTTGTTGCAATTAACATTGGTAGCGCAATGTAGCATTATGGAAAAGGTGCTAACTGCACTTTGAAACAGTCAATCACTATTCTTTTAAAAATGTCCGAAGACAAACATTTACGAGTTGCTCGTAAACGTTCATCAGATTTCTTTCTGTTCCTTCAGTTGGAAGGCGGGGGGCCGCGGTAGCCTAGTGGTCAAGGTCGTGGATAGCGGCTGGCGGTTTTCGTTCAGTCGCGGGTTCGATCCTTGGCCACCAAAGACCCGCCGTGTAGCCGGGGCTGATGCACGTTAAATCTGTTCGGGGCCCAAAGTCCTCCCGTTGGCGTGGTGTGGATGTTAGGAGAGGGGGTGCCAGCTCAGGTGTCGTCCTCGTCACTTGACCGTGGTTCAAAATTACGAGGTCCGTCGCCAATAGCCCTCGTGTTGCTTCAAGTGCGACGTTAATAAAAACTAAATCAGTTGGAAGGCGTGTAGGTTTACAGAGTACTTATACTACTTAAAGGATGCAACTCCTTGTCAAAACAACGGAATTTACAAACATATAATTGAAGCGTTCTATAATTAACGCCAAAAGAAACAAAATATTGGTTATAGAAGATCGAAATCTAGTTCGACCCCCAACCAACCGCAGGAATAAAGCAGAATGCCAGTGACGACTTTACTGAATAAGCTGGTACTTTTGAGCAACAAGATCTCCTTTTGGAACGTTCTTCTCATCTCATCGACTATTTTTGTCGGGGAACATAACCCTCTCGGGCTTTAATCCCCTGTGAATTGGCTATTATTTGAGGTGAGACTGAATTTTGGTTTTACACTTGCCCAGAAGTTAAGATTTAGATATTAAGATAATAAAATAAAATTACAGTGCAATAGCTTTTTGGAAAATATGAAATTAATTTTGAAAAATATGCTGAATATATATTATTAATATTAGAATATCACTAGTTGAATACTAGTGTTGTTAAAATTAATCCAAAAGAGAAGATGGTTGAAATTCATGAGTTTAGGCTTAGGATATTGCAGCAGTACTCTATTGGATTCCTGCTTACTTGTTCAGTCTGGTCGCAGTGAGAGTGCGCTCTGTGATTGGTCGATGGTGTGGTGTGTTAATTCTGTATATATAGGTGGGTGCATAGGGGTGAGATTTTGTGAGGAGTGTGCTTGTGTTACCAGTGTTTTTATAATATAAGTGAAATTAAAGAATTAAAATTTCTCGTGGTCTGTGTAGTTGTGGGTTGTTTCTGAGTGGGGTGTACTTTTCTATTTCTTGAATGGTTTTATTGCTCGAGGTATCAATTTTTTGGTAGAAATTTCCTGATAATTTTTTAATGAAGTTTTTAAGCGTTGGAAGTTTAATTGAGTATCTGATGTCTGTGTTTCTCATGTACCAGTGTGCTCTTACTATCATTCTAATGGTGGAATTTTGGGATTTTTCTAATAATTCCAGTGTTGTGTCAGCACAATGCGACCAGACTGGGCTAGCATAGGTCAGGATAGGTCTTAGTATCAGGGTGTAGATAAGCAATTTATTACGTCTACTTAATGTAGATTTACGCGAAATAAGGGGAAAAATATTATTTACTGCAGAATTATACTGCTTTTTAATTCGTAGAACGTGTTGTTTAAAAGTGAGTTTTTTATCCAACGTTACACCAAGATATTTGGTGTCTAGAGACCAGGGTATATTTTTGTTTTCCAGAAAAATGTCTGGTTCTATTTTTCTGTAGTTTCTGGAGAAGAAGACGGCCTCTGTCTTGGAAACGTTCAGGGCTATTTTCCAAGTAGAGTACCATGCTTCTAGTTTCTGTAGGTGTTCGTTTAGTGCTTGGCCTATTTTTGGTGAAAAGTAGTGTCTTGCTAGTATCGCAGTGTCATCTGCATACATGCATATTTTTGTATTTTGGTGTTTAGGGATGTCGTTCACGTAGTAATTGAACAAGGTGGTTGAGAGGATTCCTCGGAACGTTCTTCTGATTGTTCGATCGTTCCTGAAATGGAGGGGAAAAAATAGAAAGTTAGATATGGAAAGAAATATTGAAAATTTAATGAAGCCTTTGATCTAATGACTATAAAAAATTTAAAGTTTTATGTGATTGAAAAATTTGAGAATTATAGGTTCCCATAAGAGAGAAGCGGGTAAATCTCTCATTTTCATGCCATTGAAACAGATTCTCATGCAACCATTACAAAACATGAATATTATAATATGTTACGTTACCTTATCACTGACTAACCGAGTTCGAGTCAGTACTAAACGTGTAAGCTCGATCCGGTTAACTATTCCTTCACCGACGTTCCCTTCACACTAATCACCGATTCGAATCTTCTAGTCTCTCTGTTTACAGTTCATAAATGGTATCTATTGTAAACTGCATAAAGCCAATTGAAGATACATCAGAAAAATACAAACACAATTTAATAACTTTCTTCACAAATTATATAGGATTCCTCAAATTATATAAGATCAAAAAATAAAGTCTCAGCTTGCAGAATCACTTGTTCCAATTCTCACAATTCTTTTTTACAACAGCATCGACTTTTATTACCCTAATTAGGAGTCGCTTCAATCCAAACATTTAATTACTATGATTCTATCCCATTTACAAATATTTATCAGCTTGTCGTTGCCCTGTATCTCTATTCTATTTCCTTTCAATTCTATTTTAACTTATCCAACCAACTGGGCTCGAGCCATTAGAAGATTTATTAATGAGGGTTTGAATCTTAGACCCTCTGTAGATTATCTATACGATCACTCCTAACGCTCCTTACTCTGTGCGGGTATTATAAAGATGTCTGGAATCGATAACTACAGCTCAACATCTCTACCACCAACCAACCAATATTAATATTCAATTCTTCGCTGCTTATTAAATACAATTCTTCAAACATATACACTGCACTTCAATAATTCTAACCCAATCTACAAAAGTCACGTTTCATCTATTGGGAGAGTTATTTAATTCAAACATCATTACATAAAAACCCAAAAGTGTTAAATGAAGGGAAAACGCGATAGAACCAAAACTATATGTTGCACCAATACAAATATATTTATCTGATTAAAAAATCCTACATATGATTGTATTAAGGACTAGATGGGGAATACTGGAGAAATTTTTAAAATAAAACTCAACAATTCAGCTAGGAAGTACATATATTTGTTTGAATCACTGCTTACGTTCAAACCTAGGCAAGTCAAGGCTTTTCTAATTTCCCTAATCACGTTTCAATTGGGTTGGGTTGAAATTTTTGCAATTCAATTACCAAAAGGTCCCCGAGGTTAGTGTAGAGAAGATCGCGAATTAATGCCGAGGGGAATTGAATAGCCTTAAAAATTATGGAGGCCAATACAGAACAAAAGTAGGGAAATGTGAACGAGCATGTCTCTATGCATGGAGCACCAAAACGCAGATCTAGGATTCATCCGGTTGTGACTTCTTCACAGTCCCTCTCACAAACCCGATCTAGCGTTTTAAGATTTTCATCTTTTTATTTCTCTTCAGTCGTTTATAGGCGGAAAAAGATTTCCCTTGGCTGATAATACCCAGAGTTCCATCAAACAATGGGCCAAATAGACATCAGGAAATATTTTTGACAAAGCCCTCATTCCTCGGTTAACATTGCATTGGGAATGTAGATAAATGCGTCTGTAAATATTCTTCGATGTGCGCATATGAATTGGGAATTTTTCGATGGTACATTAGATTTCGAATAGAGTAATTGTACATTCTGTGTATGTGTGTGGACAATTCTCTTATTATAATAAAGCGGTATGAAAATGTAATGTTTTAAGACATTAAAGTATTTATGAAATATGTGTTAAATACATACATATGTATTTTTTTAATTAATATGATTAATCCAAAAATCGATACAATTTCCTTAAAATTTAATCATTCAATTCAACATCAATCATATCTCGCTACAATTCAATCATTTCAACTCATCCATTCATTCAGTTAATTTAGATAAGTGAAATTTACCATACTTAACGCTACTTAGAACCCAATTTCGGTTGCGAGAGGAGAGATATCTTAAAAGTGATATATTTACTCCATTTGACTGTCTAAACCACCTGCTTAGAAACGTCTGGTACACTTGTTTACAAATCCCGAATCGCGACAAGCCACGTCATTGGTGACGTAGGTGCTGCCAGGATTAATTCGCAAAAGTGCACTTTTAGCATGGTCCGAATTTTTTTTTGATTGAGTGAAAAACAGCTGAAAGCCTCTTCCATTCAAAATATAAAAGATAAGGTTTATTGGGATTATTATCTTATCAGTAAAAAAATACAGGCTTGGATATATTTTGAAACACAACACACTGCTGTAAAAATATATGGAAGGTAAAATATTTTCCGTGTAATCTGAAGATGTATCTTTGTTTATTCGTAAAAAAAATCTTTTTTTTCCCATTTTAGTATAGAAAGTTTTTCAGTGTTATCTTTCTTTCATTTTAGGATTAGAAGTTTTTTAAATACGAGATCCCTATATTCGTCAAAATGTACAGCACATTTAAAGTAATAATTTACTTAAAAAACAACGCAAGCGAGTACCTAAAAGTTGATTAAAAACGTTTCATATAAAATATTCTGTGTTCTTTTACTTTAAATAATAAAAAAAAAGAAATATTTCTATTTTATTGTTTCAATATGTGTGTTTAGAGTATTCATTTTGCTGCACAATTGCAATTACGAGTCAAGCTTTTAAATTAAGAATGATTCAATGCATGTATTTTTCAGGTATGTCAAAGGTTTCGTTCACGAATTCATGAACCAAACCTTTTTTAGACCTTTGCAAAATTTTAAACTACTCATTTTCCTCCAAAAATTACATCAACTGCTTTCAACACTAAAATTTTGGCATTTCGAAATTACTGTACATTTTCGAACATTACATAATCCCCCCCCCCTCCTGCATGATTGGATATTCTATTTAAAGTGAAATTGGTGCTTTAGTAACCGTACAGATTGTAGTGATGACGATTTTAAGCATGATTTAATACTTATTAACGTGTCGCACTGAGAAACAAACGAGGGCTATTTCCAGGGCCGCGGTAGCCTAGTGGTCAAGGTCGTGGACTAGCGACCGGCGGTTTTCGTTCAGTCGCGGGTTCGATCCTTGGCCGCCAAAGACCCGCCGTGTAGCCGGGGCTGATGCACGTTAAATCTGTTCGGGGTCCAAAGTCCTCCCGTTGGCGTGGTGTGGATGTTAGGAGAGGGGGGTGCCAGCTCAGGTGTCGTCCTCGTCACTTGACCGTGGTTCAAAATTACGAGGTCCGTCGCCAATAGTCCTCGTGTTGCTTCTAGTGTGACGTTAATAAAAACTAAAAAAAAAGAGGCCTATTTCCAACAAACCTAGTAATTTCGAGCCTCGGTTAAGTAACGGAGACGACACCTGAGCTGGCGACTCTTTCCAAACCACACCAACGGGAGCTATTAGGACTTTAGCAGGTTTAACGTGCATCAAACTCCTTACACTTGGTCTTTTATAGTAGCAGCGCTCGAATCCAAGACTCAACTAGATTTTGAGTATAAAAGTTATATAAATTCTAATATGGATGATATACATCCAGACATTTTCAAGAGCGAAAGTGAATTTTTAAAGGATTCTGAGAAGGAATTTTCTTTTCTTTTTCCATAAAACTTGCATTCAAATGACCCAAAATGTTAGAAAATCAAATTAATATTCCTTTTCTATTGTTATTTTCAGATGCGCATTATCGACGATGCTCTATGCATTATAATTACTACTATATCTTTCAGTACTTTTCCGTTAGTCGAATGAAAATTTCACCATCTTATTTTGCGCTTCAGATTTTCCAATAAGGCGATGATTCAACAAATCAATAATACAGAGAGACTTTTAATTCTCATTAAAAGAGTGATCGTTTAATTTAGAATTATTTTCCTTAGAAATTTAACAGTTTCTCTGACCGCTTACACTGGGCTTTTCATGTGTATCTAGAACTGATTCTTTTACACCTAAAATTGATTTTACTGAACATCCTGTCTTATGATCTAAATCAATATAAAAAAAAAAAATCTTAGAAGCAAAATTGTGTTACTCATTTAAACTTCCAAATATATGTAGATTTAAATAAATAAGTAATAAAAAGCAGTTTTTGAAGTGATTTTGTTGAGAAAATTGAGAAGTCGGAGGCTTAAGATATATAAACTATAGAGATATATAAAAGCGTGGTATATTTGGCGATTTATCGCTTGAGCGTTGCTAAAGGAAAAATAAAGTATACATCTTTTTTTGTGAACCTGCGGTTCTATGTATAAGCCTAAACCTGTAGTTATACTTTGAGAGCCAAATGACCACTCAAAGTATAACTGTGATGCGCCACACAAGTGTAACTGTGAAATAGACGTTTGGAAAATGGGGGAAAAGCGAAAATTAAATGACAAAAATGAATGCAGAAAATATAGAAGGATCGTAATCAGGAAGGAGGGCAATTTAGCTCAGAAATTGTTCAAAAAATTCTCGTTTTATACACCCAAATATACTGTAATTTAAACAGCCTAGCTTAAGATATCATTTCTCTCTCGTATGGGCAAATGTTGGAGAGAAAAGCATTAAAAGGTGACAAAAATCGAACTAAATATTGTATTTAATGTAGAAAAGATATATTCTAATGATCTAACCTAAAAAACAAAATAAAATACATAAATAAATAAAAAAATAAAGATAAATAAAAAACAACTCAAACTTAAAATTGATAAATATATAATACAATCCGTGAAAGCAAGTAAGTGCAATATTTTGAACTTTTGTTGGTATTAAAAATGAACCCGTTTCGTTTGACTTCACATACCCTAGCGATTCTTCTCTATTTTCGACCCTCCTTCTTGTCAACAAATTTGTCTTTTTTTCCTATTTTTTCATGTCTAGACCACAGTTGAATCTTGTTTGGCTCAGCATGGCCACATCTGGCTCTTGCACCAATAACCTTTACATTCACTCACTCACTCACTCGTTTAACTTCGCGTTCGTATGATACATGCATGGCCTTGTTTCTAGCAAAAAAATTCACCTTTTTCTACTTTTGTTTTTACCCAAACTTTCCTTAAGAAAATACATATTTAATTTTATTAATGCATATCAATGCACACTGTATTTGGTTTAAAAAAACGAGCATAAAATGAAAGAATATTTTTTGATTTGTAAAGTTTTGTCAAAATTTTATTGTTAGAGCAAATTCCCTAATTATTAAATATGATAATTTTTTGAATCTACGAGAAAATTTAAGAAGTACGAAATAGGTTTCGACTTTAGTAGAAAAAATGTGACTTTATTTGTCGTGACTGTCATTAGTTAATCCATTACATTTATAACACCCCGGTATTACTTCTTACTCCTTTTATTTCAATTCACAATTACAATTTCTAATCGAACAATTCCTATATTTAAAATCATAATATTTTAAATTATTTTAACAAATGTTTGGCACAACATAGCCTGCTTTGGCTCCTGCTCCATAAAACTCCACAGTCACTCACTCACATTCTAATCAAACAATCAAATAAATAGAAAGTCATATACTGATAACAAAGATATTTTATTCTAATATATGAATTATATATCTAAGGATGTCCCCATACTTGACAGAATCTTACATTTAGTGTAATATCTAAGTATTTATTTTACCTCGAACCCATCTGTTTAGAGAAGATTTATAGATAAAGGCCCGATTCTCTGTACCTATGTAGATCTTTCTTGGTTGTATTCCGTTAACTTCTCATATGTGTCTATACTGTCAACGTTTATTTATTTATATATAGGTTGAGCTCACAATATTTACCATGAACTTTCTATTAAATTCTTCGTTGCTAATAAATGAAATTTATCATAACGGGAATGAAACGTGACCATAGTAACCATTCATTCATTAAACGTGACCATACATTGCTTTCCCGGGGGAAGCAGTGAATATCGAATAGTACTGAAAAACCCTAAAAAGTCACGGAGGGTGATACATAGTAAAAAAAGGGGAAATTTAAACTAAGATAGTGTGTTTGTTGCTTGACAATGCTCGTCCCCACACAGCCAGTGCCCCAAAGCAACTCTTAGAATCACTCGATAGGGACATCATCCCCCACCTCTCTCACAGTGCTGATTCGACACCTACAGAATTTCAATTTTAAACTTCACTGAAGTCGTTTGTGGGCGGAAATAGGTTTTCGATCACCGATGAGGTTCGGAGAGCCGGCGATAGGGCAGAAGACTTTTTGATGAATGCATAAGAAAACTCATTCCTTGGGTCAAAAAGTGCATTGAGATTTATTGGTTTTAATAACGTCGCACTTAAAGCAACACGAGGAGTATTGGGGACCGAACTGGTAATTTTCAACTTCGGTTAAGGGACGAGAACAACACCTGAGCTGATAACCTTCTCTCCTAACTTCCACACCACGCCAAAGGGAGGAATTTGAGCTCATATATTTACATATTTATCGTCATATATTTACATTACACTCAACATATTTACCGTGCATTGATGACATCAAGACTCGAAACCGCCAGCAACGAGTTCGCGACCATAACCACTAGTCTAGGCTTTAATGATTTGACTATTAGGTTATGATTTAACTTAATTCCTATTCATATCTCTCTTAAATAATTTAATTTTCTAAATTTGCCCATTCTTTCCTTTAAAAGATCTCGCGTTCTAAAAAATTCCCTGACAATGCAGTTCCGCAGTCCAAACCTGTAGGGATGATCCCTACCAGACTTAAAGTCTACGCTTAAATTCCCTTGAAGTCCCTCCATCTAACCATGTGGTCTTTGATCTATATAGTGAAATTTCCCTGGTATAAAAACAAAAGCACAGCGAAAAACTCTCTTTTCTCTTACTCTTCCTCTCTCTTGCTCAGACACCTCTCTCTGATGATCATCTGAGATTTTTATGGTAGTTTCGCTTCGGCCGACTAAGTTAGGTTTGCTTCGGTGGCTGAAGCCTGACTAAAGTCTGTTACAAATAAATAAAAGTATTTAGGCCATGTATTATTGAATGTTTCATTAATGTTGAACAAACATTTAAGTATATATATATATATATATATATATATATACTTTTGCATAGAATAAATTATTCTCGAGACTTTATATTGAGAATATGAAGAAGATATTGCAATAAAGTGAAAATTACAAAAGACTTTTAAAGAAAAATTCAGTGTTCAGAACTCGAATTCCAATAGCTTGTAAAGGATATATTATCAAAATAATAGACTATCCACTAGATAAGGTTATATTCTGTATTATTAAATTTACAAAGTATCAATATATTTATTTTCTTTCGAGTTACCATGTTTTGATGGTAGTCTTAATTTCTGCTTATATTTGTATAAAATGACTTTTTGATAATAAAAATGCACACTAACAAAATTTTTCTTGGGTATTTTTCTAATTTTAAAACTTTATAAGCTCATAAAATAGGCAAATAATAGCGAAAATTTAGATTATCTCAAAAAAAAGTTCTAAGTTGTACTATAACCTTAAGTTTTTAATGTCAAAATTCGAAACTAGGAAGAAAATCGTACCATATGGAACGAAAAAAACATTCCATGTAGTCCTAAGATATCTCAAAGGCAATCTTCATTTGATTGTGAGCGTCGTATCAGATTTCAGATTTACTGGTCGTGGTAGCCTAGTGGTCATGCTGGCTGACTCGAGGCTGTAACTATTCCGTCGAATCGTGGATTTGATTCCTGTAGCCACCAAAGACCACCGTGCTCGTTATATCTGATCGAGGTCCAGTGGTCACGGTCGGCGGATTTCTTCGAATCGTGAGTTCGAGCCTACTAAAGACCCGCTGTGGCTGGTGCACATTAAATCTGTCGAGGATCAAAGCCATCCCGTGGGTTGGAGTAGAAGTTTCGAGAGGGAAGTGCCTGCTCTTCGGTAGTCCCTGTCACTCGATTGAGGTACAAAATTACAAGGTTCTTCGACAATAGCCCTTGTGTTGTTTCTAAGTGTGGCAATAATGAACAATCAATCAAATCGTATTAGATTTGTCTGTAGAATTTTCAATGTATTCGAATTACGAAAGAAATACACTGTGCATTTAATTTAAAACTTTATTTTTACGAAAAAAATAACTATACACATATATTTAACATGTAATACTTTAGATGAAATTGTTTTATTAAATGTATTTCTCCTATTTACAGAAAATGTAATATTATTTCTCTTATAATTTTTGCATCCAATTTCACTCTTCTATTCTTATCTCGTATAATACGAGACGTTCACATAAGAAGGTATTTTTAGGAAAGCAATAACCGCGCGCGTTTTAAAATAGAGTTACCAATGCCACAAATCAGCTTGTCACGACTTTGGACCATTTTACATTTAAAATTCTACCACTAAATACTAAACAGAAACCTTTTCTCATAGATGAATGCTTCTCTTTTCCTCGTATAACTCCTTCCTACCTATTGCCTTCGCTCTTCGCTCCCTGACGGCTTCGAGAGGAAAGTCGTTCAACAAATCCTCCTCCTCCTCCAAAGACTCATATTTCTTTTTCAACGACGATGCCATTCCCGTTATCGAATAAATAAGGGTTTGCAGTGGTAAACTCTGTTCAAAAGAAAAAGACGACATTATGTAAATTTAATGACCTGCGTTTCTGGATCCATTATGGAAATGAGAGTCGAAAATTGATTCAGTTTTTCATTAGGGTTGGAAAGGAAATATGGATTGAATTGTGTGTTTCTTCTTGGTAAATTTCTCTTGTCTGAAGAGTTGATGAAACCTATTCAGAAAGCGTATAAACGAAAAGTCAAATACGTACGCGTAAGAGCATAAGGAAAAATACAATAAAGAATACATACAAAAAAAAATAGTTATATTTTAACTTTATACTTCAAAATAGAGAATACTGTGTTTGGAAGAGAATTTTTAACAGAAAGAGTTTTGATTTTGATTGCGATTGTTCATTAACGTCGCACTGAGAGGCAACACGAGGGCTATTGGGCAGGATCTTGTAATTTTGTACCTCGGTCAAGTGACGAGGATGAAACCTGAGCTAGCAGTACCCTTTCTAAACATCCTCATTAAACTAACGGACACTAGATTTAGCGCGCATCAGCCCTTTTACACCGCGGGTATTTGGGGCATTAGGACTTGAACCCACGATTCGATGAAAGTAACGCCACCTCGAGTCTGTGGCCACTAGACTACCATGGCCACTTTATATATACAGAGAGAGGGAGAATATACTAATGTTTTAAGTAATCGTTTTGTTAGTGAGAGTAGAAGTGAATGGCAATAATCATTTGTACAAGGTAATTAGTATTATTTTTCAGACTTTGGATAAAGTATGTGTGATAATTTTTTCAATTTGTAACGAACAGTCCAACTCTGTTAACAAGCGGTTCAGCAACACACGAGTCTGCTTCACGCGCGGTTTTACTATGGCTTCCTTGCTAAACAATCGCTTCGGATACCACTCACAGACGTTGTGATGTCATGAATATTATTTTTCTTTTATTGAAATTCTGACTAATCTTTTGTTCGGATGACGTCATGACTTCCTCTGAAAAGTAGATATTAATATCTTTCTTCTATGTTATACACATGAATCACCATTATTCGGAAACTGAAACGCTCCAATTAAGATTGCATTTGTAGGAAATTATTTCCAATACCTCACGGTCAGGGAAATCATCTGTGCGTCAAACAATTTTGTATTGATAAAATTTTTAGAGTTAACAGTTTTTTTCCTTGTCTAAGTGATTTTCGCAATAATTAAAAATTATGTCGAAAGAGTGGAAATATAAATAAAAGATTTATACGATGGGGGAAAAGCTGGATATTTTCGAACGAATTCGAAAATGGATAAGGCGAGCAGGAATGAACTGAGAATTTAATCTAATTGAGTCTACTCTAAGTGGTATTTAAAAAATGAGGTTACACTCAATTTGTATTCTCATTGTACCTCGTGGCACTTAACCCGCAGTTTAGTAACTATGAACTACCGCGTGTTAAAGTTATCTGATTGTTCATGTTTCCGTATCTTCCGTCCAAGTAACAAGTCCAGTTAACTGCCCTTCGAGAAATTTGTGAACGAAGTTTTACATCTAATCCTGTTAGCTACACCAGGGACTTTTTTTTGTCAACTACAAAATAGTCACCCGAGAATTTTTCAAAATAAATAGTGTTCTGAATATCTTTAATGACCAATCATCAATCAAATTTTCATCACGTTGTCCTTTGCTTTAATTCTAATATTTAATTGAATAATTTAATAACTATTAAAAAAAGTTAACACTTTTGATTGCTAACTTTGCACTGAAAGTTTTTTTTTTTTTTTTTATTCTTGTCTCAATGATTTTTCTTCAAAATAATTCTATATAGCTTTACTGATTAGAAATAAAGGGGAAAAAAAGGCTTGGTTGGCTTAATTAACATTGAACTAGAAACAACATGAGGGCTATTGCCGAAGGACCTCGTAATTTTGAACCTGGGTCAAATTACGGGGACGACACCTGAGCCAATACCTCCACCTCACGCCAAAAGGACTTTGAGACTCATCAGATTTGATATGCATCAGCTCCGGCTACACGGCAGGATTTTAGTGGTATCAAGACTCGTCAGATTTGATATGCATCAGCTCCGGCTACACGGCAGGTTTTTAGTGGTATCAAGACTCGAACCCACAACAAGACGAAAACCGCATACCGCGAGTCCGTGAACCATGACCACTAGGCTACTAAGGAAGAAAGAGGTGACTATCAAAAGTAGCATTACTATTTAGCAACATGATTGGTTATTTTTAGAAACAATTACATTTCTTATATTTATAATTACTTATAATATTTACTTATAATATTTACTTATATATATAATTACTTATAATATTTACTTATATATATATAATTACTTATAATATTTACTTATATATATAATTACTGAATATTTATTTATGTACTCATTTTTAACGCTTCTAATTAATATTTTTTTCATTACAGTACTTTTAAATAAAATGACTCTAATTGTTCTTCACTCGTACTATGGAAACTCAAAGCAAATGCAGCCTTTATTTTTTGTGTGAATACTAGAAACGTTACCAGCATTTTTTTACAGGGAATTGTGTTTATGTTTATAAATAGCTTATTTTTGTTAGTCAAAAATAATCATAACCTCTTTAAAAAAATGTTTCTAATGATTAAAGTGAAGTTAAGAATTAGAGGAGTTTTTGTTAATGGTCATACGAACAAAATTTATTATCTATTTCAAAATAAAAATGCCATTTATGTAGGAAAAAGAATTTGCTTTGATGATAGGATAAAGCATAGAGCCATTTTAAAAAATGCCATTCAGATAGGGTAAAGTATTTGGTATATCACAGTTGAATGCTTTTTTTTTATTTTGAAATTGCTCTAATTGTACTTTATCATACCCTATCAGAGAATGGCATAGAATCTTTTCCTGTATAAATTAATCTCCTCTATTCTGTTTTCTATGACATTTTTTTTTAATTATCAAGAGAATGAGTGTATATTAATGACATGAGAGACACTAAAATGCTGATAGTGCCCTACAAAAATAACTTAAAGAAATTAGAGATAAACACCTGTAATGCGCTTTAGAATTACCTTATAAATGAACAAATGTTCAAATTAATAATTGCAGATCTATAGAGCAGATTATCATTTCTCTTCAGAAGCAAATAAGCATTTTATTGCACAGATTCATGAGTTACAACAATTGTTAAAATAAAAAGTGAATCAAAATTAATTTGGATGATTCAATAAACATTTTTTCATAAATCTAAACATTCATTATAAAGAGTAAGAAACTCATAAACTTTCTTAAATTGTAAAAGTTGATGTGTTAATGAAAAGTGGAAAAAAAAGAACCAAAAATGGCCAAAGAAAAACCACTTCTTCAAATTTAGTATTTTAGATTAAGATCAACGTCCATATTAGCAATTCGCGATAAGCCAATTAAAAGTTAGCTGAAATTCGAGTTCTGATTATTGGAGTTTTTTTTCATTCATAATTACATGTATAAGATGTGGGAGACCAATTATTATAATATCCAAGCATCCTAACTCACTAACTTCATTTTTTCAAGTTCTCTGTCTACCTCGTGATTTTAAACTATAGTTAGATGACGAAACTGACACCTGTATTGGAACTCCACTTCACCACAAATTTTTGCCGGTACACTACTCTCAACAATACGAAGGTGGTTCAAAAAGTACATGTTTTAACGATAGTTAGCATTACTAATTCAAGTCGATTTTACCATTGATGCTGTTTTCTGTAAAATGGCGTCATTCAACATTTCATTCTATTTGATAGGTTAGTTTTGATTTGACAGTCGCATGATGTGTGCCAAATCAAAATTTGATTCCTGCTGAGTAGATTTGTCTTCCTCCTTTTGTATTGAGTTGTCACCATCGACGAGACCTGCATTAATCTTTACCCTATGGAGAGTTAGAAACAATCAAAACAGTGGCTTTCTTCGGCAAATATCAACAGTAGGAAGACGGAAAAGTTATTGATGACGATTTGTTAGGATACGAATGACTCGTGGACTTCTTAGAAAAAGGAAACACGAACAAAGGATAATAGTACAGTGAATATATGATTTTCTTAATTCTTACACATACACATTTCCTAATCTCTACACGGATACTTTTTGAGACCCCCTTCTAAATAAAAAATGCAGTTTGATCCCATTAACACGGACTAGTAGGTAGCGGTAGTAGATACTAAACCACTGGCTAAGTGAACTCCGAGTAACAGTATTAATAAAATTGAGCAAACCCTCATTTTTCAATCATTCATGTGGTGTAAAGTCCCATAGATTACATTCTCTGGCAATTTCTTCTTGTCTATATCCATTTCGAATTCCATCGATTACACTGAGTTTTTCTTCGATTGTATAAACTTTTTGTTTACGTGTACACTATTTCGATATCATTTTTTATTATTATGGAAATTCGCTTATACAAGAAAAAATCTCTATAACTTTAAAAATTTGCCAAATACAAAATGGGGGAAGGTACAGATATTTTCACTGACCTTACGAGACATTGAAAATATCTTACAAGGAAACAAACTCAATAGAACATTTCATTCTCCGAGGAATGGGGATTTATAGATATAAAATATAAAGGTAAAAGGCGAGAATTTAACAGGAAGTTGAGACGTTATCCGAACAAAATATTAATCTGAATATTAAGAAAAGAAGTACTTTTGACGCCAAAATATCCAGAAGTAATATCATAAGCTATTGCTTAGAAAAACGAGTTACTTAACCGCTTGTTAACTGGGATAAACTACATCCGAACCATTGATTTTGTAGAATGATTATTTCCTATTTTAATAGAAGATTTACCTAATTCAGAAATTAAAATAGAATTAAGAGTTATATGAAAGGAAGAGTGATTATCTTATTAATCGTCTCATTTTCACACAAATTAATGAAGAGACAATTTGAATCATGCATTCTTAGAGTAAGAAATTAAAAGGTAATTTTCTCTTTATTCCTTTTCCTAACGTAACACCTTTAAAGCTTTTAGATGTTAATTTTTTTTTTACGTATACGTTTATGTCTAAGTTTATCTTTTTAAGGTTTTCATGCTTACCACAATGATTTAGAATTTTCCTACATAATTGAGAAATTTTTCGATTAAGAGAATTTTGTTGCATACAATTTATTTTTTGGGTTATGAAATATTAACAGTAATATAGAATTAAACATAAATAACCAATTTATGTATATCTTTTATTTCAATAAATGAAGTCCTTATACATGAATAACTGTAACATTTTTTATTTCATTGGCTGAATAAAAACCTTAATGTGTCTTTTGGAACATGAAAGAAACACAAAACGCCATGGAATCAATATTTTTTCCCCGTAGTTTCCCTCCGTCATGTGTCTTTTACTTTTAAACACACGAATGAAACCATAGGCAAAGAATATCGATTCTTTTTAAATGCCAGATTTGAAAAAAAGTAAAACTGCAAAGTTTGAGTTCCTAAATTAGTCCATTGAAATATTCCGAATAGAGCATTTATTTCAAATTTTCTAAGAACTATCGATTCAGCTGATTTTTAGTTCTAAGTATATGGGTCGCGAGTTTCTAGAAATGCTGTGCCATCAACTTCCACAAAATGTTTTAGCAGGAGTTAGGTTAATTGATTGCGATTGCGTATTCCTTTTTAGATAGGAATGTGTGTATGTGTGAATGTCTTAAATAAAATTAATTTAAATAAAAACCAATACTTGATTTAATAGGAGTTTATATGAGCTTGATTTATTATTATATACTTAAAGTTATAACGATGACAATAACTCTCCCGTAAAGATTAGATTACAAAAAAAAGAGGAGAAAAAGAAGATCAAGTTTTGAAAATATCTGCTTTTGCTTTAGTTTGATTGACATAGATTAGAAATAAGTATGAATTCTTATATTATCGCTACTGTCCCTGTTTACTCTAAATGTAAAACTACACTCACTAATCTTTCATTATGTGTTATTGCTCTCAATTTCTTATACTCAATATCGTCTAAGTAATAAAATTTAAAGTTTAATTAAAAATATAATCAGTTTTTAACTGTTATATTTTTAATTAAACTCTCACTCTGTTATTTCTACACCAGCTGGAGTACACATTCTTAGAAAGGATTGGTTTTAAAATAAAAAGCAACTATCTAGCTAGCAACGAAATTTCGACAGCAAAATTCTATTTTACAAATTTTACTTGTTTCATATTTTTCTTTTACAAATTGTAATTTTACTACAAAGAACAAATAAATGAATAAATATAACGATGTCCAAAACATTCTCTAGTGTTTCTAAAAAAACTTCTGAACTCCCACTAGTGTTATCTGAAGACAATGCAATTTTTTTTTGCATCAACTCACATGCACAATTTTCCTTTAATTAATTTAAATATTCTTCACAGACATATTCTAATTACAGTAACCTCTCTATAGCGATTTTCCAGGATTATTGAGAATCAGTACAGCTTTAGTAGTCAGTATAGTTAATTAGCATAGTTATGTAGTCAGTATAGTTTATTAAAGTTCTAGTTGTCAGTATAGTAAATCAGTAGTCAGTATAGTAAGTTTTAGTAGTATAGTTTGTCTATAATTAATAGTCAATATAGTTTAGTATAGTAAGTTTTAGTAGTAAGTTTGAGGTTAGTAATCAGTATAGCTTAGTATAAGTTTTAGTAAGTATAGTTGTGAGGGTTAGTGGTCAGGTAGTTAATAGTATATATATAGTGACACACACACAAACAGATGTCATTCTAGATAAAAAAAAATGAATGATTAAAATATGTACTTAATGTGCCCACGCGAAATCTTTACATAGTTTAGGGCAAGGATTTGAAAATTTTTTTGATAACTGTTCAGCGTTAACTAAGAAATCATTAAATTCCCTCACAAAATGCTAGGTATTATATATATTGTTTCGTATATAAAAACATCACGATCTCTTTAAACTCGGAGGAGGTTTTGGATGTGTTGCCATCAGCTTTCTGGGAAAATTTCTGAATACAAAGATTCTGAGCCAAACAGTAATCACAATAAATCTTGGAATAACTTCTAATGCTTCCTCTCTTGATAGGACGACGGTCCAAAGAGAAATGAGTTACGACTATCGTCGTTCTTTTATTAATTGAAGTTCATTGTGATAGATGAAATGATTTGGACTTTTTTAATGTTATTATCGCACAAAAAACTATTAGGTAACTCGCTGGATTTTATTTTTTTCTCAAATCGGTAATTTATGATATTGGCTATCTCTTGTCCCTTCTTTGTTTTAGGGGTGAGTTATTGCACACTGTGCGATAATCACCGTTAGTTTAACAGCCGTGATATCTTAATCCAGTGATTCTCAATCGTGGTATGCGTACCCCAAAGGGTACATTAAAGCCTTTTGGGTGTACTGAAAAGAAAAGGGTTATGGCGGTCCTACATCTAAAAAAAAAAGAACAAAATAAATTAAAAATATTTTGCAAGTAAATAGAGATTTTTTATTAAGATTGTCAGTTGTAACATTTTATTTTTGATGCCTGAAAAGTAGAAATTGCAGAAGAATAGCATCAGATAGCCCTCTGAAGAGCTTATTCAATGGTGAAAAGATGAATTTCGAAAGTTTTGGGACTTGTTGCGGTGACGAATACAGTGAACTTTCTGAAAACGCAACAATGTATTTGCTGCCGTTGGCTGGCGCGGAGCTTGTTGAACGAGAGGATTTTCGTTTACTTGCATAAAAAATAAATATAGAAACAACTCATCCTCTTTTGATCCTCGTTTTTCAGAATTTTGTAAAATCAGTGCAGTCCTAAATATCTCATTAATTGTACTTTTTTGCTATCTTTGCGTTAATTTGTACTTGCTTACTTAAAAAAACAACAACTACACAATGAAAAATAAGTTATTTAATTTGATTCAATATACCTGTTTTTCGAGAAGTTTTTGGAATCTGTAAGGGGTGAAACAGATTATTTGTGTGGGGGAGGGAGGAAGGGGCTCAGGAGATTTCTTGGTTGAGGGTATGCGGAAAGGAGAGGAGCCAACTGGGAGTATGAGGACTGAAAAGGTTTGCAAACCGCTTTGTGGCTATGTTTGTGGGATTAATGGTTGACGATGTCCAAGTCGAGTCACAGTTTCATGTTTGGACCATTTGAAGTCTGGGATTAGATCTAGTACTACATAGGACGAAACCAACAAGTAGAATGGGGGTTAATATATAAAAGAGAAGTTGTATTTCTTTTCATTCTGCCAAGAAGCCCTACATTTAAGAAAGGGAAAATTAAAGCCACCTCGGTACAGGTTGTTCAAGGAAGCGAAACGATTTATTGCCTTTGTTGAGAGGTAACTGTTCTGAATGAATGTACTAAATGAGTGATTTGCAAGCCTGGCTTTTTATGACTTGGATATTGAGTAAAATTATTCAAAGAATGAATTGGTTTTGAAATGTGAGTCTTAAATGGAAAACATTACAGATAGATAGATAATTATCCATTGGGGGATATTTTTTCATAATTTTTCAGTCGAATAATGAATCGTTACTGCAATGATTTTCGTTATTAAGATGATCATTTATAAGCAAAATTTCATGAAAATTTATTTTATTCATAAATTTTTTCATTCTTATACAGGTTATTTATTATTTTTAGAAATGACCACATTCACTCCCTTCCACAGCTTATTGATAGAACAATTTTCTGAAACGTTTTTAACGCATTGGAAATTTTGTTATACTGTATTTACCTATATTTATTATTAAATTGCAAGCTGTTGCAATATCCATCTTAATCCTTTGTAGCCCTACATCCCCACCAATCAATCAATCTTTCGTAATCAATCTTGAATCTTTCTAATAGAACAGGGTGGAAAAAATCACTTAACAGTCTTAATTTTTTTTAATATAATTTATATTATCTTATAATTGAAAAGATACACCTATTGATTTATCATATGATATTAAGTAATTTTAGAAAAGTTTTGAACCAGGTCTAGAAAATAAAATCTCTTAGACCAGCAGCATTATCTAGTTCGCAAATACGGGCTCTTTCTGTCACATTTTGTGATCACGGTACCCTATTGGTCATGGTCACGAACATGCGGCTGGCGTTGTTTCGTCGAGTTCTGATGCCTCTGCAGTGTAGAAGAACTAGTGCACATTAAATCTGTTGAGGTCCCAAGCTCTTCCGTTGGCGAGGTGAGGAAGTTTGAAGAGGAGGTGCCAGTTCAGGTATCATCCTCGTCACTTGACCGAGACTCAGACTTACGAAGTCCGTTGCCTTTGTGTCACTTTTCAGTACGACGTCAATGAATAACTACATTCCACCACATTTTTCATAATAGTTTGCAATATATATCTACTGATTTATTTCTAATATTTTTTGACGGATGTTGGTTTTAGCTGAGCAAAGCCTTGGAATAAGTGAAAGCATATGGTTAAGGAATTTCCAGAGAAAAAATTATCTAGCTGAGAGATCAGGAGGATATGAAGACGACTCCAAGTTCGCGAGAATGTGGGAAGTCGATATATTTGATTTTTTAGCAATGTTTTCCTCAATAACATTAAGATTAGTCTTGCTGTGAGCCGAACTAAGTCTTCCATTTCGTGGAGTATCTTCATAAGACCTTTATGTCTTGTAACGTCCAACCATGTTCAATATCAAAGACCTGGAAGGAGACATTCTTAAAAGAAATAACGTATACATGCTCTATGTGTGAGAACAAGGGAACCTTTATTTGCAAAGTAATATTTGATAGTTTTCACACGTTGTACCAGTGGTATATTTTAAAATCAGTGTTTAAAATTTCAAGTCTTGATTTACAAATTATGATAATGTATCAAAAGAAAATTTAATTTTCACAAAAACTATTAAATTATGAAATGACTTTCGGACTTATCTTGTATTTAAATCAATTTAAAATTAAAAAAAAACCCCTTTCAATTATCGTTTCAATTATGTTGGAGATTGAATCTCTGATTGCATAATGCCGTAGACTCCCAACCAACAAGACCCAGAAAAAAAATACAAGTTTTGTCCCAAAAGTAAGGAGAATAACTTTACTGTGCGTTTCAATAATTACATTGTCAAATGAAAAAGCTCCTGGCTACAGGGTTGAAGTTTCAGTTCCATATTCCAACTGTCAGCAGGTGGTCTGATCGTCTGTACATCCACAGTTGCTTTATAGAAAATCACTTTGTGGGCGCATCGTCACGCTGATGATACAACAAAGTATTGAGCAACGATATGCAATAAAGTTTTGAGTTGTAGTCGGTAAATGTGGCACTGAAATTACCTGTAGTTCCACACTAACTGTGAGCTTCTCCATCCACCATACAGTCCAGACATCTTTTTGTTCCCTAAACTTACAATTTTGTCAAAGTAGAAATTCTGATCACAAAGCTTCGAAACATTTCACAAAATGAGTTAGCACAATGCTGCGAACAATAGTAGCAACTCAGAACTCATTGTATTAATGCTCAAAATTCATATTTTGAAGAATATTAAGTATATTTCACTTTCTGTCTAATTATAGGAATTAAAAAAAATTCTCATTACTTTTGAGGCATACTTTGTATAATATATTACAACTTAAGTTGTAATAAATCATAGAAACTCTATGCACAGATTCCAGAATCAACCAAAGAGTATCGGTTGGGATCTAGTGAATATAACTGACTATCGCCAATCTTCAATAAAAACAACAACAAAACTTAATTGATTTCATCAGTTAGAAAAATAATTCATATAGCCAACAGTGTCTTCCCCAAAAGTGAGTGATAAACATGTCAAAAAACGATATTTGCACCAAGTTGCGTCTATAGGCAATGAAAAGCTTGGAAAAAAATATTTTACTTTTATCTTTTTTTTAAACTTTTTTTTTCTAAAAAAAAGGGAGTCTGAAGTCGAATTCAGACATGTTGAGGAATGTGTGATGTAAAATCTTTGTAAATGAATACAACAAATGTATTTTTTTCATTCTCATTCAACAAAATCACGATAATTAACGAAAATAAAAGGAATTTTTTACATAACTTATTCAAAAGACTACCAGTGATCCATGTGATTGCATGTGTTCTTTAAGGCGTGTTCTATAGGTTTTGCGATGTTAGACATGAAAACTTTATATATAGACTCAGACAAGGAAAGACGAATAATCCATTTTATATTAGCAGACATCTCTTTTTAATCAGAGAGAAAACTCTGAATGTTCAATCGTTGTTGACCCGCTTAGCATAAAAGAAGCCATGGAAACCGTTTGATTAACTTTGGAAAGTCTCTTCATTCGATGATACAGAGTCAGACAACAGTTACATAAAAGCTATTATATTAGATCCGTTCTTGATAGTATAATAGTTCAGACTAGAGTGAATTATAACCACATCGTCGCTCTCTTTTATTAATTGAACTAGTTGTAGCGAATGAAATGATTTAGCGACTTTATTTTTCTTAGGTCAACAGAAAATCAATTTGTGCTCCCCTCCCCTACTGTTTGGAATTTCGTATGTGATTAATGTTGTTGTTTTGATGGATCTTCTCTATTGTTTCTCGTCATAAAGTATTGTATGGTGTGTTATAAAAACATTTGCGTCAGTCTAAGCCTTATTTTTCTTACTGTTTTCTTATAATCAGAATTACAAGTCGTTGAAAGAGATAATTAATTTGAGCTTGTAGCCGGCGATTATTCTGTCAAGCTATGTGTTCGACCCTTGTTGCCGCTAGAGACCATTGTGAAGAGAGTCTGATGTAGGTTAAATCTGCCAGGACTTCTCATGTCTTCCGGGAAGTCCTTATGTTGGTGCGGAAGTGATGTAATGACATGCCGACTCATGTATCGACCTCGCCCTTTAACTGTGGATAAAAATTACGAGACGTATTGACTGTTTTACGGATTTTTATTCCGGACAGCAATAGACCACCGAAAAACTTTAACGAAGCAAGAAGAAAAGAGAAAGAATAGGAGTAACAAGTTGTAGAATAATTTTATTTCATAAAAGTTCCACAACGAAAAATAAGACGGAAAGACTCAAACGCATGACATGGTTCTCTGCAACTGTGGATGATGAAGGTTTGCACCTCGAAAAGAATTATTTCAAAATTCTCTCGCTTTAGAATTTTTAAAATTTAGTGTTGAAGCCTATTTTTTTGGGGTTGTTTGCGGTTTTTACCTCAAACGCAGAACCCGATTCTTGCACCATGTGAATGATCTTATTTTTCAAAAGAAGATAGACTTTGTTTCGAGTGTGAGTTAATTCGCTGATTTTTGAAAAACGTCAGTTTAGATTTTGTATTTTTAAATTATTCCATCCAGAACTCTAGCCATCCAAATGGCACAATATTCATATGGCATATAGAATGAGTCTTTAGCCATTCTTAAAATAAACAAGGAAAATATGTCAATGTGACTTTTTGCTGTCTTTTTGTTACACAACCAGAGATCGAGAGTTCGGTTTTTCCTCCACGGAAAAAAATATTCCTCCATCCATGAAAATTACTTTACATGAAGTCACATTTTATCTTTGCTGTCGAAAGCTTATTATTCATGGTTTATTTTAAAAATTCGCGAGTGCGGAGAAGGATACTTCGGCTAGTAGAGAAATAAGCAGAAGAAGCAACTAAAAATATCATTATTAAAGATTAGTGAAAATAGCATTTAAAAATAAAAACCATGTGTTTGATAACAATTTAATTGCAAAAGTGTTTCAGTTATGGCTTTTCTCTTTAAAAATATGTTATATGTATAAGGTGTCTCTTAAATATCAGTTCCCATTTTAAAGGGATGTATGGTACATATCACAAAATGATTCAAAATTGCAGTGCAATCAAGTCCGCAAATGTCATCGTACGTTGGTTGGTGGCACTGTTCTCGAGAACGCTGTGGAGGGGTAAGATAAGATTTTTCATCATTTGAGCTATAGTGGGCTTAATCGTGCAACGTTCTTTAAACAGGAAGCTGGCTAACAGGCATTTACTGTATGGTTTGGTTGATGGCAATGTACAACAGCTCAATGGCTGTAACGAGAATGGTTACTTCAGAAACATGTATTGGGCCACTGTCTGTTTTCGCACGTGCATCATAATTTATGTGAAATCGAGGCATAGTGATGACAGATCACGTGACTCGTATGCACTATATAGAATGTGTCGTTTGATAAATGATGGATTGGGTATGGTGGATCAGTTTTTTGGTTTCCACGATCTCCGTATTTAAGCAGCCTGGATTTATTTCATTGAGAGGGTACTTAAAAATTTGAATCAAACACTTGTTAAATCACAAGTGGATCTGGTTGCAAGAATCGCTTAGGCTGCTGTGGATGTCCAAGCTGAACCAGGAATTTTTTAATATGTCCTCCATCCATTGTCCGTCGTTGCAACGCATCGATCGCTTGTAATGCTGGAAATTTCGAACATCTCCAGTAATACTTTGACATAGAACCATTTAATACAGTATTTGTAACATTTATGCACAACAGATGTTTCTGATTATCTTTTTCTGTGTCCTTTCATTACTTGTATCATTAACACCAATTCCTCCTGACGCTTCAGGGCTCATGAGATCAGGGTCGCTATGCGATTCCCAATTCTTTTGACTTGCTCTACCTTCCCTTAAAGTTTTTACTTCTATATAGTAAGATACACTCATGTTTCTATAAGTGTCAATGTGACTTTACCACCTAATTAGTTCAAATATTCGCGTTTCGTTCGCCACTTGGTTCCCCCACCCCACTTCTTTCACTAGCTAGAATCACACTGCCCATCGTCCCATAAAATAAATTAATGCTTAAATGCCTGTAGACGTAATAAGATGACAATTTAAACTTTTTTATATACGGAAGGAATGCTCATTTAACTATTATATATATATATTCTTTGGTTGCATATTTGTTTTGTTTTGTGATTAATGCTTAATACCATTTTGTTATGAAGTAATTCATCAAAATGAGATCAGTTTGATCCGTAACACTAGTACAAAAAAACTTTTCTTAACCGAAAGTTTGTAACAGCTTAGAATTACTTTTTTTACATTTATGAATTTGATTTAATAATTCTTTTCTCTCTCTTGATATAGACTTTAATGCAATATCACATTTTTTTAAAAAATTTTGTTTCATACTTCAATTTAAAATTATTTACATGTATAATATTTATTCTTGAATATTGTATAATATTAAATTTTCTGCAATTCAATGACTTTTTTTTTACTTTATAACTTTATATGTCTTAAGAATTATAGATAATTACAGATAATCTTATTTTAACTGTAACATTATGTAATCTTTATTTTAATTTTCTATATGTCATTTTAATTTTGTAATATTTGAAATTTAATAGTTTTAATATTTATCAATTTTTACCTTCTGTTTTATTGGATATGATTGTAATTTATATATATTTTAAAAATTATATCACACTCACGCATTACATCCAAATCCCAAAGTGCATTACATATCAATTACATATTATACTTGCCCCATTTATGACTTTAATTTAAATCTAAGTAAAAAAAAACCCCATTTAATCGTAAAAAAGCACTTTCTTTTTCTTTTAAAAACTTTCCCCCACTTTTTATCTTTTTTTTTCCCTTTGTTCTCTGATGATACACCGTGGAAATTCATTCATTGAAATCCATTCCACAAGAGACATGTATTTCTTCCCCACAATAGTGCATTTCTAGCATTTGAAAAAAATTTATAGGGGCCGACAGAAAAACAGACCCAGCAGACAGACAAGGTATTATGTAAATTTAATGATTTCTATTTTCTGTATTCCGTCTGGAAATGAGGGTTAGTGATTGTCTCAGTTTTACCGAAAACTCGAAAAGAAGGTATGAACTATCAAGTTTATTCCTTTTTTTTTGTTTTATTTCGATCGAAATACGTACACATATGTTTTGGGGATAAAACATATGTGAGCAAGAATATTTTTATAACGCTACCCGACACGACTCGAGGGTTTCGAAATTTATGGCGATTTCCAGTAAAACAGTTTTCGTGAATGTAAAATATGATCTCAAGCATTTTTTTTATCAAATAAATGTTTCCATATTTTATGCATTTTTTAGTAAGGAAATAGGCGTATTTTCTTTATATAACTGTGAAATATAAAAAGGCTAAAAAAGTACTTATTTCTGAAGGCAGATGGCGCTGCTAAAGCAAGTTGGTGCTACCATTATTTCTGTTAAAAGGCACCAAAAAAATTTGACTCTAATTCATCGGTTAGTTTTGATTTGGCAGCCATTTGTTGCGAAATCAAATTTTATTCTGCCGCGTTGAGTTGTCATCGTCAATAAGATTTGGATTCATCCCCTGCACACCAAAAATCAAGCAACCATCAAAACAATGAGTTGCTTCCATTGAATCTGTTTCAGAGATGGCGAAGATGGTCTCATTGGCTGTAAAGGTATGGTGACGAGTTTTTGAGAAGAGAAGTGCTTAATTTTCACATACTTCTTACAGGAATAAAAACGACAACACACAATATTCAGTTACTGCATTCCCAATCCTTAACGCATCTCCTCTTTTCCGTTTCAAACATGCATACTTTTTGAACCACCTTCAAATGTGACAAAATAATAGCTAAAATTTTGAATTTTTTTCATTATTTACTGTATGAAATAGAGATATTAAATAAACTGATACAAATTCTCGTCCTAAAAATGCAAATCAGAAGAGCCATGCTACTATTTTAACAATTCTTGAAACATCATTTTTTCGGAGAATTTGCATTGAAGTGTAATTAGTTAAAGTTGCATAGTAATTAGTTAAAAAAAATAGGAATTTTAAAGCCAATTTTGATCATAGTTGTATCATGTTCTTAAATTTCCGTTTCATTTAGTTTTTTCTTATAATTTTCTGGGATAGAATCAAATCTCCATTGATTCGGGTCAAATACTCCTCGCTATTGAAACTAGGGTCATTTACCATTTTTTTTTTGAAGTATCCGTTTTAATATTAGTGTTTTAATATCCCATCTCCCCCGAGCAATAATTCAGAAGCCTCTGCTGCGCGGCGCTGGCATGACCTCCCGCGAGGAAGGAGAAAAAGAAAGTTTTGTGATGGCAGTTGAAGATTTTCGTAGCATGAGAGCAGTTAAGTAGGCCTCCCTGGAAGTGCTAAAAACCTATTTTAATCTTTAAATAATGTTTTTGTTAAGTTTAAAAAGTCATAACTCATTTCATTATATCTTTGAATCACAACCAAACATTACAACTAGTTTAGAACCCAAAAATCACGATTTATATAAACGGATAGCCAAGTTTCATAAAAACATTAATTATTTTTTATTTAAATTAATCATTCAAAATAGCAACCAATTATTTAATGCCTCATGTGAAAGACACCCCATTAGGGCTACTTTTATTTATTTATTTATTATTTTTATGCAACAAATGCTAACCTCTTTTTAAATTCTACTATTAGATCACACTCTATATATATCTTGCTCAAATTTTCAATCGTTAATAAAATACTTTTTATTCATCCACTCAAGTTCAAATACATTTTTTAAAACTTGTAGTGGATGGCACTTGATGTTTATGCAGTTTTTTCAAATATTAATTCATTTTATTAAATTTAATTGGTGAAAATGCAGTTTAGTCCAACCACTTGGCACGATTTCAAAAATTGCAAAACTTGGCGATTTTTTTGGCTGAACATTAACTCCGCGAAATGGACCAGCAAAATTAGAGGTGTGGCTACTGAAGACCAATAGCTGCACCGTGGTCAGTGTGGCCAAATGTGGCTATTGTAAACCAGTTGCCACATTTGGCAAAATACCGCCAAATAATTCCTGTCTCCAAAAGTGCTTGGGCTAAATTGCATTCCAACCATTTAATTTACCGGATGAATTAAGAAACAAGCCAATGCTTCCACTATGTCGTTTATCTTGCAATGGAAAATTTGGTAGAGCGTCGGCGTAGAATCTTCATGCCTTCGGATCGAATCTCGTCGAAGCATAAAATTTTTTTATTTGATTTTCAAATAATTAATTTTACTTTTATATGGGAGAAAAAAAATTCTCTTACATAAGATATTTAGCAGGATATGAATTTAGGAATAAATACCATCAGTGACGAAGCGTGTAGATCGCTGGAAAAAAATATCCTTTGCCACTTAATGTTGTGTTTCTGTCATATGTATATGCATATTTATATTAATTGTAATTATTTAATAAAAAGTAACTAAAATAAAAATTTTCTTTGTTGACTTAAGTAGAAATTGATTTTAAAATAGTATTTTATATGTTTATTTGAGAGATTGACATCTATTAGCATAAAGAAAATTTTGATTTCCTATCAATGAGATAAATTCCTAATTTTTTTTTTTTTAAAAAAATGGTTTCAGTTATTCTACAAAAAGAATAGATTAAAATAAATTTCTTAGATCTAAAAAGGAAATATAGTATTATCTTCTTAAATAAAATACAATTGCGTTAATGTTAGTCTTAAATATAAATTACGCTTGTGTAATTCAATGCTTAAAAAAATAATACTGCTGACTTAAAATATTTACTCGATAGTAATCTATAAATATACTTTTAAATAAATGTTTCAATGCTTGTTATACTTATTACTTATCCTACATTAGAATAAAATATAATGGTGGTTAAAATGAGGAATAGGGCACAGGGGGCTGATATAGGTAATTGTTTTTAGGAAATTTTTAAATAGGTCGCTAAACTATTGGATGGGTTGTAAAAAAAAGCTAATATCGTAATGGTTAAGGAAAATATTTTCCCCCCGTGGAATAAAATTGTTATCAAAGGAAAAAAAATCTCCAATCTTGGAGTGCATCCCATATTTCATTTTAAACTACTGTATAGTGTTACAAATCTTTGGCCACATCTCCGAAATAGGAAGATATTGTCTTTCGTTTTCTCACACTTTGGTTCTTCAAACTCTCCAAGAAAG
>BMAW01084586.1:0-10878 GCA_019974015.1 Nephila pilipes | reverse complement strand
TGTCATGTTTCTTATTTTCAAAATAAATTTAACTTGAAAAGATTGAGAAATGCAAATTTTAATTGAAGTGTAAAATTAAATGTTAGTTTTCGTAATCTATTCGAAATAGTGATTATGTTATTCTTAGGATTACCTTATTGATTGCTGTTAAGAATTTACAAATTTAAAAAAATTAAGAAGTATGTGCCTTGTTAGTTAAAACCTTATTGAGTGCTATTTATTGGAAAGTGCTTGAAAAGACAATGTTGTATGTAGCATCTTTGCTAAATGTTTTTGGAAATTGTTTAGCATACAACTTCTTATATATATACTAATGTACTTTTAATATTAGATAAATATCACCAGAGTGCTTTATGCTATTTTGTGATTTCTACTACACGGATTTAAGATCCGATCATCACTAAAATCAATTAATTATTTTTCAGATTCACTAAACGTGTTAGGGAATTCTACCACATTCTTAATGTCTCGCAGTATTCCAATTAAAAGCAAGGTACAATTATGAAATTAATGCACAGAATCCATGCAATAGCAATTAATAAAGAACCGATGTAATTTAAAATAAAGTTTTCAACCGATTAGTTTCAATTACTTGTCCACACTTAGAAACGGCAACAAGAGTGAAATCCTAATTCTGAATCAAGGTCAAGTGACATGTTCGATACTTTAGATTGTGTCCAATTCTCGAAACATCACTGTTTCTCATAATAGGTTTTCCTGAAAACGCAACTTTAACAAATTATTCTGGCCAACAAAATTAATTTCGTGATTTTAACGCCCTTCAAAGAATTATGAAATTCTTTTATTTTAATGCATAATAATTAAGAAAATCACTTTTTAACATTAAAATCTGAATTTGTTTTCTACAGCTTATAATGTTAAAAAACTTCTGAAAAAAGTGTTCGATCAATTAATTTTTACCAGAGCGTAGAAAAAAAATTTAAAAAATAAAATAAAAACATACAATATAAGTATATAACAAAAAATAACTTCATAAATCTCAAGGTTATTTTAAATTCGCTAACTTTTCATATCATAATTGCCATTACAATGCTTAGTTGTGTTGCGTATGAATAAATAAAAATATATCCCAGATGTGAGCTCAAAAATGATAATTTATTCCTGAATTGATACGTAAAAATGAAATCATTACATTTAAAAACAAAGCCATTTACGAATTCGGACATATTTATAACTATAATTCTGTAAAATCCTTCCCTTTGTTCTCGTTATATCTTCACAAAATTTTAAAATACTACCTATTAGGTTCAATTTTTAAAAAATATTTCAACTTGTACTGCATTTTAAAATTGTTTCGATAAACTGCTTCAGCATCTGAAAAATTTCATTTCTGTTGGGGGAAGGACGTCCCAAGTGAAATGTTCAAAACAGAAAACACACCCTTTATTTTTAACATGATACGCGCTGATTTGCAGAAATCTCCGATGATGGTATATGTGACAGTGGAAAAAAATACTCCTTTTTATATTTCACAGAGATGGAAACAAATCCATTTATGCTACTGCTCAATTTGACTTGGCGCAAAGTAATAAGAACCTTAAGCCTGGCTATCAAAGTGCCAAGTTGTTTTCTTTTTTTTTTTTCCTCCCATGTATCTTTTTCCGAAACTTCAAAGCAATTTGATGTCATTTCGGTCGAATTTTAGTTTCAATTTTATTATTTCTCCCGACAATTTTTTTGGATAGACGTTTCTTTTCCACAAATTGGTTACCTTTTTTTTTATATATATATAATCCTTCAGTACATTCCGTGGTCGACTATCATTTTATGTGATAGTCTGGAATGGAGGGGAAATTATCTCTCTTTGACAGGCTTGTCTGGATCATTTTTTTTCAGTGTTTCAGGATCGTAATAATAAAGTTGTGACTCAGTGTAAGTGGCAATAATTTATTAGCACTTTGAAAATGTAGGATAGTCCTAAAGATTGTATTTCTAAATTTCTTTAGTGGATAATACAGCTTATGGATTTAGAAAGGTGCTAAGATTGAAAAATATTTTTTTTCTTCATTTGGTTGATTCAGTTTGATTAATTATTTTATAACTTAAGCAATATTTGCAATTAGAGCAAAATAAAAAATTCATCCATTTCTCAGTTAAAAATCGATGTTTATTTCTTATCTATTTACTTAAACTAAATTAATTATTCCTTATCATTTTTATTACAATTATTTTAATTATTTTTAATATTCTCCCATTTATTTCAGATTTTTTTTTTTCAAATTGTGTATTCTTAATGTATTGATTAAAATACAAAGATATACTTATAATAAAACTTTAATATTTATTATATAGATTTTTTTCCCTATATAACGTTTGAAGTAGTCTTATATAAAAAGTCCAAATACATATGAAAAGTCTTAGATAATTATTTTTTAATAATTATTTTTATGAAATAATTATTTTTAATGAAAAAGCACCACAAAGAAAGACAGAGAGAAAATTTGTCACAAAATTGGAATAAAGTAATTAATTATCAAGCATTAATTGTGCGTTTAGTTCTCTTGGCACAGTATTGTCAACCTTTCATAAAAAATACTCCAAAAATAGCTATTCTATTTTAGATGAAGACATAGTTACCGAAACAAATTTTATTGCTAAATATCCGTAATAATAAATCTTAGTAGTGTTGATTTCGTAGATAATCTATTACAGATATAAATAAACAATGTTCGAATACCTTATCTATTATGTAGGGTTATATCATTAACAAAAAAAAAAGTAACAAAACTATTGAAATATTTTCATAAAAGAATATTATTATTTTTTTGAAATTTAAACCATAGCTTTCAACGAATAAAAAGTGCTAAAATATTTTGAAGATTAACTGAATATGTAAAAATTACTCGAATCTCCATAACCAAATTTATATAAGAAATGTCGAATCTAAATCCAATATAATTAGCAAACACTATTATTCCGCTAAAATATGTTCCGAGTAAATAATTATCAAGACGAGTATAGTTGAGGTCAAGTTTAAAAATTGCAATATTCTTTTAATTTATAAAAGAATAAAACAAGTTGTAATTGTGGACATTGTATGGGGTAATATAGTCTGGAGTTTTTAAGATTAATTACAAAATATCCGGGATTCCAATCTGAAACTGTGTAAGATAGATAAGAAATTCAGTTAATTATTTTTTTCAAGGAAATTATATGAACACTTCACTTTAAGGTATATAGCAATAGATTTGTGATGCGGGAACATAGAATGAACACAAGAGAATGATAGGAGCAGTCGCACCCTTCATTTTTATTAAAGTTACATTTAGAAGCAAAACAAGGGCTTTTGGAGATGGACCACGGTCAAATGACGAGGATGGCACCTGAGCTGGCACACCCCCTCTTAACTTCCTCACAACTCTAACGGGAGAACTTTGAATTAACATGGACCAGCCCTGGTTATATGGTGGATCTTTTGTTGCATAACAGCTAGAACTCTCTACTCGACGAAAACAATGCCCGCCGCGAGTTCCCGACTGTGACCACTAGGGTAACATATCCAAAAGAAGGGAGGAGTATAAATGTAAATCATACAATAAGCCAATATGTAGGAAAAAAAGCTATTAAATCTAAAACCAGATTCGTTGTCTTAAAAATTTAGTATCAGTTACTACAACAAAGAAATAACAAGTACAAATTTAATTAAAAAAGAAGCAGTGTTTGCAACCAATGGTTTTGTTCAGGCAATTTTTTTACGATTGTGGGCTGCCATCTGCTAAACCACATCGAAATAAATTTGCTTTAATTGATATATTAGTTTTGATTCAGCAGAAAATGGCTTCCAAATGAATATTTTATTGCTGCTCCGTGTTATTATTAATCTTCAAAGTGAGACTTATATTCATCATTACACGAAGGAAACCAAAAAAAAGAAGAAAAAACTATCAAAAGAATGGTTTACTTCTGTTAATGGTAATAAATTGTATAGACAGAAATGTTATCATACTCATGTACTTTTTAAAGCAGAATCAATAGACAATACCGCAGTGAGATTACCCATTCAATTTTCTGATTCGGGCACTCTTTAAGACGCCCGCTTATATATTTCCCCCATGATATAAATTTAACCTATCATATCTTAACTTTAAATATTTTTTCTCATCAGACCATTTTATAGTACCTTAAAAGAGTCCGACGAAATGCAACTGATTTTATTCTTTAAAATAAATAATATTTCTTAATTATAAGCTCATAATTTACCTTTTCATAAACCAACTTTAATAAATGAACTTTGACTCGCTACAGATAGTAAAATTGATAAAAAAAATAATTTTAAGAGTAACAAAAGGATACGTTTTGAGAGAAAACCGTCCTAGGTCTAAGGGAGTAAAATTTCAAAAAAAATCACCGAAAAATATTATTAAAAATATTCTTTTTATTTCTCTAGTAGATTAATTGAATAAAACCTAGAATATAAACGTTCATTCTTAATAAATAAATTATCTCATCTGCAGCTAATAAAAACGGGTAGGCAGGAAGTATAAAAAATTATTAAGTTTCAATGAATGCAGATGTTAATGTTCCTGAAGCACGAAATAGCCTTTCCTCCCTTTTATTCATTCGACATCTCCCATCCCGATTCTGAACATCAAAGAAGAAATCTCAATCCACATATGCATATTCGTGCTGGAAACCATCTCACACAATCTCTCTCGTTTCGTTACGGTCCTTGCACTCACGGAAAAGGCGAAATAAAAATGTGCTGTGTCCGAAACAGTGCAGATGACACCCAACTGCATATGCAGATGGTATATATTTAAGAGGTTTAAAGGAAAAAAGAAAGACCTGCTTTGGAACAAAGTGTACTTTACGACTTCATTGTTGTCTATTGCCGACGACAGTTATTGGCCATTGCTCAATGCACGAAATCATTCGCTTGCAGTTTAGAGCACAAAAAAACTTCTCTGCTCTTTATATTTTTTATTTTTTCAAATAAGCGAAATCGCAATAGACGAGAAGATGAAATTTATGCATATGATTTTCAAGACCTCGCATCACGTGCAAGGAATCCGCCCATAAATCACGCATCTTCCTTGGCGTTTCTTTGTCGCGTAAATTTTTCGTCATAAATATAAAGCTTTGATTGTAGAGGGAGGTGAAGGGTACAGTTTTTTTCTTTTGTTCTATCGTGTTTGAGTTAAAGAAAAAGTAAGGTACTTAGCTTTAAGTAAAATAAATAGGGTTTTTTTTTATTGGGAGAAATAGTTTTTTTTCTTCAATTTGGTCAAGAATTACGCTTATCGACTCGTACTATGCGGATTAGTTAAGTAAATAATAATAAATAGAGGGTTTGAATAAAAAGTAATATCTCGACAACCATAAAATTCTAAAAAAAAAAAAAATTACAAGATTCCAAACATTTATACTTCAAAACTACATACGTTCTCCAAGAAAAACTTTTTTTTTGTTCTCTCATGTAGTTGATATACTGATAACTGAAGAAGATAGTAACCCATAGGAAAATGATGATGCAAAGTATGTGTGAATCACTACACCCAATTTTATACCATACAATTTTCATCACTTCCCGTAGAAGACTGATTGTTTATAATTTCACTTAAAAGTATTGCTAGGTCTACTTCCAATAGACATCTTATTTTTAAGCCCTGCCAAATTAAGGGGGAAACATTTAAGTAAGCATCCTTCTTTTGAAACTATCATACCGTTACAACGTGAGGACAGTGAACTTCGATAGATTTAATGTGCATTAGTGCCATTACAAGTTAGGTCTTCAAAAACCTCGAGACTCGGATCCACATCTCAACAGAAATGAACTCGTGACAATGACCATTTGGATATCTTGGTATCTTTATACAGACGAAAGGGAAGCATAAAGGGCGTCACTTTAATTCGGACGACAAAGCGAAACCTGCCATTAAATACTATTGACGATAACAAGCACCGGAATTCTACTCTGATATGTTAACACCAATTGTAACTGGTCAACGTACGTGCACTGAAACAGAATGGCTCTATGAGAAAAAGCAAATATTGTATTACGTATAGATACATGTTGCTTACAGGTTCGAAAAAATTTGTGAAAATCGAATGGGAAATAAAGCATATGTGTCAATAGAGGCCTTAAATTTCAACCAAGAGTACAACCTATATGTTTCCTATTTCATAAATAAATAAAAAGATATATTTGCCTACTTTATGAGAAAAACATTAATAAAAGAACAATATTTATTGATGCTTAAGGGCATGGAAGCAAGAGAATAAAAATAAATTAGTTGAATGTGAAAAAGTATATTGATAGGATGATTGCACTTAAGGATCACATAAATATTCTTAATGTTACAGAAAGAGAACTAGTTTCCTGCACAACTTTTTAGATAAAAAATTGCTCCAACATTAATATTATTTCCTGACTTCGCTATTCTATGGAGAAAAGCATATTTTATTTTAACACTCACTGCCTGTCTGAAAAAGTCTAATTTTTCGTAGCATAAAGTGTATTTTATATTTCATCTCCCATACAATGGTGCTAAATGGAATTTTATCATGGCATATTATAAAGACATTCTGTTTCATTTCTGAATGTCTAAAACGTATTTTAAAAGGATATATGTGTTACAACATCGTGCGAATTTATAACAGAATTCTATATTCTACGAGTTCTTAATTCAGGATCAGCCTTTTTTTAATTAGACGAACACAGCCTCAAGTCCGAAGAGTATGAAAGAGATTATGAGGTGTGTCCAGAAAGTAAGAGTGTGAGGCATTGACACTTCATGAGAATGTTTTTTAACACAGATGGCTACACTCAGCTTAAGATCAAACTTTTAGGAGTAGAAAAAGTACTCGTTTATTTCATTTGGTTAAAAATTCTTGCTGTAGTATTGTGTTGAAATAAGTATCTCAATTCTGAATCTGTGTGTTGAGGTGAATAATCTGGTTTCTTCCTGCGAAGGGAAATGCGTCAATGCGTATTTCTAACGAAATGAACTCCATGATTACGGGGATAGTGTACGGTACTAATATATACAAAAGTGCAAACGTGTTTCATGAGTTTAAAACGTGCAGAAACATTCCGAAACTATTCTGAAAAAATCAAGTCACTGCCTTTAGGGAGCATAAATATATTCACCTCATAGAATTTTTATTCTATAGGAATAAATTAATTTTGAGCGATACCGAGAAACCTTAAAAAATATGAACGGTGATACAGAACAAAATAAAAGGAATGGTGAAGAAAAGAACATGATTATTGCTCATGAGAATGCACGTCTCCTTTCAACCAAATCCACGAAGGAATGTGATATTGTCTACTATCCTCACACAGACCTTCTTCTTTTCACCTATCTAAAATGGCTTGAGGATGGTAAATGCTATTCTTTTATTATAATATTCACAGAGTTATCCAATAATGGGCCAAGTAGGCGATGAGATATCTTTTTGACAAATGTATATGAAAACTCATCCCTCGCTCACAAAGTATAATGTGAACGAAGGCGACTGCGTCGAAAAATAGTGTTTGATGAACGTTTATATGAATATGTAGCTTTTTTCAAAAGTAAAAAAAAATTCTGAAAATTGTTCTTTATCGATTTTTAAGAAACTGAATACTCTTACTTTCTAGTCAATCCTTGAATAATGCAAATAAATTTTAGTTTTTCAATACGTTTAGAAGAGAGAGTGTCAAAAATATCAGCAAAGTACATAGAGAAAAGAAGTATATTTCTATTCCACCAGTTATATCCATATAATTTTGCCTTATGTGAAATCCATGTTATAAATACAAACATGTTCATATAATTGCTATTTATGACACAAATAATTTAATAAAGAATGTTGGTTAGCTAGATTAGGTTGATGTTGCTTAAAAGCAATAACAGGATTGCTAATAATGGACTTCATGATTTTGAATACATAAAGCGATGAAGTCAACACATAAGTTGGTACTACTCTTTTTCCATCTCAATCCGTAAGGTCTTTTTAATCAGTCTCACTTCCCTATGCTGGATAATATTTTAGAAGATCAGAATTCGAAACCATGGCTAAGCGTTAGGATCTATGAAAAAAAAAAACACTTTACGTTAATGCATATCAAATGAGAAGGAAATGAACTGATGGCTTATTAACGTCGAACTTAAAAACAATGTGACACTATTATGGAAGAACTTCTTTGTTTCGAGCCTCTGAAAATGACGAAGCTGTCCCCAGAACTAATACTCCACTCTCAAAATTTCTACATAAACTTCCACCATAGCTTAAAATTTTTTGAAAATAGAATAATGTTATTTGAATTCAACAACATTTCTGAATATATGCACACAAACCATAACTGAAGCTTATCGACTTCCTTCAGGAAGAATACCGCTTTCTCTTTCTCAGTTTCAATGGATCAGATCTTGTTCCTTTTAATGCAGATTTCACTTGAGGAAACAAATGGAAGTCGCATGGCCCAAGTTTGGTGAATAAGGTGGACAGTCTAACACTGTGATGCTATGTACTTGTCTAGAATTCTCTTGGCAGACTATGCGTTGGTGGATAACTCATGGCATATCCTTCCGCAATTTGGGTCATATTTTATATAATTGTTCACAAAGTTGAGCAAGAACGTGAAGGCAGTGATGTTGATTAATAGTTTGACCTTCAGGAATCCAGCGAAGGTACACAATCCTATGAATATCGAGAAGAAAACAATCATTATTATTTAATTTTTGATTTGTTCACTCGAGCCGTTTTGGCTCTCGGCGAAGACGAGTTCTATATTTAAGGATCATAAGTAAAAAAACACGATTCGACTCACGTTATTGTCCTTAGTAATAAGTTTGGGCCAATTTCAATGGCTTTCAAAGTGTCTGTGCAAACATTTTTCTGAGCTTCTTGTTCAAACGTGAGAATTTTAGGTACCATTTTGGCAGACATTATTTACAAATTAAAATTGTTATGTAACATTCAACGTATCGATTCTTTGTCAATTCTTTGTCTCAGAAATCACACGACTACTTGACCAAAGGCCAGATGGAACCAGAATACCAATATATTTGAAATTGTCATCTCTTTTTAAATTCCTACTATTAGATCATACCCTCTCTATATATGTATCTTGTTCAAATTTTCAATCATTAATAAAATATTTCTTATTCATCCACTCAAATTCAAACACAATTTTTAAGCTTGTAATGGATGTCTCTTGATATTAATTCAGTTTTTTTCAAATATTAATTCATTTAATTAAATTTAATTGGTGAAAATGCAGTTTAGCCCATCCACTTGGCGTGATTTCAAAAATTCTCACACTTGGCGAATTTTTTCGGCTGAACGTTAAGTCAACGAAGCGGAACAGGATAGCCACATTTGGCAAAATACCGCTAAATAATTCCTGTCGCCAAGGATGGTTGTTTTAAGTTGCATTCCAGCCATTTAATTTACCGGATGAATTAAGAAACAAGCCAATGCTTCTATTATGTTATTTGTCTTGCAATGGTAAATTTGGAAGAGCGTCGGTGTAAAATCTTCATGTCTTCGGATTGAATTTCGTCGAAGCATAAAGATTTTTATTTGATTTTCAAATAATTAATTTTAGTTGCATATGGGAGAAAAAAAATTTTCTTCTATAAGATATTAAGCAGGATATAAATTTAAGAATAAATACCGTCAGTGACGAAACGTGTGTTTCGCTGGAAAAAAATTTCTTTTGTTACTTAATATTGTGATTCTGGCATATGTATATACATATTTATATTAATTGTATTTATTTAATAAAATGTAACTAAAATAAAAAATTTCTTTGTTGACCTAAGTAGGAACTGACTCAATTTTTTTTTATATTATTTGTTTATGTCCAAGAGCTATCCGGACATGAATCATCTTCAACGTCTTATCGACCATCTTAAAAACGCTTAAACTTCTCAAAAACACGTGCACTTGATAAGCATTCATTACAATACTCAATAAATTATTAGTTTCAGTTGCGGCTTTTCCAAGCTTCACGTGAAATTTCACAAAAATTCGTTGCTATATTGTTAGACTCATCATTTTTCCAGCGAAACAAAAACTAATTCTCAATAGATTTGCTTACAGAATCGATATGTGCTGCATTCGAAAGAGAAAGCTTCACGCTAAGCAGTCATTGGTCTCTGGCGTTTGGTGCATGTGCACATCTTCTTTAACACACACAGCATCAATCTTATTATTTAATATCTACACCTTGTATATAAATTCCTTATCTCTCAAATTGGTAATAATATTTACTAAACATAAAATATAAGTATTTTATCAAGTATATATGTTACTTGTTTACATTTGTAAATTTAAATTCACTGAGAAAAATATACCTTATTTTAAAATATGATTTATATATTTCATGTTTATTGACAAACAAATTTAAAAATGTAGCTATCACTTAATACACTATGACTCTTAAAAAGCCGTGACTTGAAAATTCTTTAAAAATTAATAAATTCGTAAATTCTATGATCGACGCAAAAATTATTAGTTACTTCACATAAGCGCTTACATGAGATTAAGGACTCTTTACTGCATATTATTTAGTGCAAAGAAGCTATTAATTCAGTATTCGAGATGTGTAAGTATGCATGGTACAACATGTACTTTTATTTAGTTTCTATTTCTTATCTCGATCTTAAGATACTGTGTTTTAAATTTGAATTTTTGTAATTTTAAATGCATATGATTTGTTTGAGCTATGTTTCGTATATATGTACTTATTGTATGAAATATTATATAAGAATGCTGGCGGAAGAGAAAGTAAAAAACTGTCATACTAATTCCTAGGTAGGATAATTTTTTTTTATTATTGAAACAATTAAAAAGAATACATTCATTTACATTATTTTTCTTATAATTGCTTAAAGCTTTTTTCAGAAATAATTTAAAATTATCGTC
>BMAW01084583.1:0-22648 GCA_019974015.1 Nephila pilipes | reverse complement strand
TGCAATACCAAAAAATCGTAAAAGAAAATTTAATTATTTGAAACGTTTAAACAACACACCTTCGAAAATATTTATGATGCAATTTTATTAATCAAACATTTTTAAATATTTTGAAATATTTTACACTCATAGGTTACGTAAAAAAATTTAGAACATTTTTCTAAATAAAAAATATTTAAGTGTCAGTAAAACTTCATGCTGCATTCAGTAACATATTTAAAATGAAAAGACAAAATGTATTTTAACATTTAACGCGAGTAGAATAACATTACTCTAAACTAAAATTGAATTTTTAAGTTTCAAAAATGTAATTAATTCATTACACATCAAGTAAATTAAAGAAACAACATCTTTCCCAAATAGTCATACGTAGGAAACTGAATCTGGATTCATCATCCTTCGATAACGAAACTTCCTAATAAACGTGGAAGAATTAGCTAGATAATTAAATATTAATGATATAATAACATACTCAAATTAATAAGTTGAATTTTTGGTCAAATTATATAGTGTATATATTGTAATTAATACTGTCTATATTTATTACTATTATTATTTGTAAATTGCAGTTTAAACACCCTCTCTTATACAATAGAGGTATTAATACAATTTCTCTTCTCGACAACAGTAGTCATAAGGGACAAAGATTTGGGGGGAATAAAATGGCACACAATCGCATATTTGACAATATCACAATGTATATGTGTGAATGATCACTGTGGCCATAAAACACATATACCAAGTACTAAATCATTACCAATTCTAGAACAAAATGAAATTAACATCATACATATATCATTAACTAAGGATACATGAACCAATAAGTAACATATACGACGTAAAAGAGAATAACAATTAATCGAATATTCACAGAAATAATGTAATACCTTCTATTTTATATAATAAAAAAAATCAAACAAAATATTAAGTGAGCACATTACTTCGTTAAGTTAATTTTCATTTTCCTTTTAAATAGTCACCACTCAGGCACACATTTGTCTGAGCGTTATCTGTAATTCCACTATGCATATATACACAAAATCTTTTCCATCCTAAAGAAGTAATTCCAATTTAAGACTTCATTATTAAACTCCCAGTCATCCTACAGTCAATAATGTTAATTTTCTAACATATCAAAATACTGAAACTATTAAAACAGTACACAATATTACATCTCAACGCATTTTAAAATGGTATATTTAACATTTTTGCTAAATTTTACTTACCCATTTTCACATATACACTTCAAGATGACCATTATTCTAACAAAATATTCACACAAAATGACACTAAATACACAATTCATTAAAAATACTTCATACATTATAGCCACAAAATATTAACTTGACGGATAAAATTATAATATGGCATGACTAAATTTCACTTAAAAATAATCGTACTTAAAGGACTTCATTGGATTAAAATAATTGCACTTTAAAACATTAATATTTCATACATAGGAACCATTAATTATCATACTCATAGAAAATCAGAATTCCATTCATCCAACATTTAAAATATCAAACATCACAATTCATGTCATCTTACTCAGTAGTTACGGTATACAAATAAAAATATTAAAATTAAATATTCATGCACAAATCCTTTTATATCATTAATTATCTTGCTTCAAACAATAAAAATTGTATATCCCAACATTAATTTCCTGCTTGTGTATTAATTTCTCCTTTATTTTTTTCCACTTAAAATATTAATTCTTATTTGCATAGAAAATACTTAACTCATATTGACTTTCAAGTCAAAAAAGTTTTACACAGAAAATCACAAGAAATTCCTTATTCTAGCATAATATTGAATCAGTTATATGATGCTGATTGACTCTTTATCTATTTAAGAAAAACTCATCCCAATATAAAGTATTCTAATGACAACCATTCAATAGCTCTCCACTCATTTGTTACTTAACTCTTTAATTTCTCCTTATAGTTCTCCAAATACTCATTGAATATTTCTCCTACTAATTATTTAACAATTTTTCCCAGGTACTTTAAATTGAATATTCTCTAAATACTCAGTTATAAAAACATTCAAATCCTCTAAATTAACAATTCAATTTCAAGTAAAAATTGTTAAAAAAATAAAAGAATTATAAAAAGATACTTTCATAATGAATCACACACAAAATATAGTAAAGTACATCTAAATAACTCATTAATGAAGAAATAGTCCCAAAATTAGAGGGTTTTTTCCAAGTACTATTCAATTAGTAAAACCTTAAAATAAAAAATAAAATTCTCTCACTCATTTCTCGGAGAGTGGCATGGGAACAGGAAGGTCTGGTTCCCACTATCTTTATCCTCGCCAATGAACGTTAACAGTCCTTCTATAAACACTCAATTCTCTTTAAGATTATCTCTTTATTTCGATGGGGGGGCATGGTTAAAAGGTCCTATGAGACGCTGTCTACTGTGACGAATCACGATATCTTTCATTGCAGCACCCTGTTCCTGAGCTGTGTCGTAAATTAGTCTCGTGCTTGTCTTTGGCTGTCCAAAAGGTTAAGTTTTTTTTACTTTGGTATGGGAGGCAGCAGCGCTCCATATTTTTTTCTTTATTTTAGATGAAGGGCACTTCTTTGGCTGTATACACTCTACCACCGGGGAAAAAGGGGCGTCCTTGTAAATTGGTATTCCTCTTTTCTGCCTTGGTTTGTCACCAAGGCCGCTCGTCAATAAAATATTTTCTTCTGGGATAGCAAAGTTCCTCCTCTGACCACACGTGTTAACTGCACTTGTACTGTAACAAGTCGTGGCTCTTATGGTGTAGATTTACCCTTTCCGAAGGTCGTAAACTGGATTGTGTTTCTTTGGTCTCCATAGCCAAAACCGAAATAATTTCCAACTTCAGAAGTTCAGTGACTATTTTCTTTACTTTTTGTTGCAAGTTCCCTCTCTACGAACTTTCCTTTCTATTCCCCATATGTTGTTATAATTTTCTGTCTTTCTTTGAGAAACGGATTGTTCTTTTCTTTGAGAAGGGGACTGCTTTCAACTGTTCCTTTTACTCTCTGTGTAATTTTCTTTCGCACGTGAATACTAGAATGCACTAGAATGCTTCCAATCTATTTCTTGCCGTTGTGATTGTCCGTTTTCACTCTTTCTTTTTGCTTTTCTTAGATATTCACTTACCTCATATTCCGATTGGAAGTGTATGTTTTCTGTTCTTTTCATCAGGTTTTCCATCGTAATCACATATTTCACTTCGACTTTTGGCTTCTATTTTTCTCCGTTTTCTTCAACCTTCCAACAGTTCTTGAAATAATATGTCTTCCCTTTTTTTTAGTCCTTCCTGTCTTTTCAATTCCGTTTGATCTATGCCTTCTTGCACATCATTGAAAATATTTTTCTTTTGTTTCCTAGTTTTTTCATCTGATTAGTAATTTCGAAATATTCTCTTCATTCGCCTCTTCTAATTCTGATTCTCTTTATATTGCAATGAAAATATCTTTTCTTGTAAGATCGATTAAAAGCTTCTCGTCAGTCTTATGAGGTTCAGTTAATTCCTGTCATTCTATATATTTCAAATCTTCTTACAATTCTTGTTTTCTATTCTTTTCCTTTACTTTTCCTGCATTGATTCGTTTATCTTTGATCTTGACCTAATGCTTCTTCTATTTTATTATCCGACACTTTTACTTGTATTTCTTCATTTCCTCCATTTTTCTTTTCAAATTGAACTCAGAATTGGTTCCGTTCCACATTCTTCTTGACTCAGTGGTTCTTCTCTTTGATTCCCCAACAGCTTTGCTTACATTCAATTATTTTCTTAATGTTTCTATTCAGATTGAGCTAACTGCCTTAAATTTTCTTCTATTTTCTTTCCTTAGCATTTTTATTCTTTTCAATTTTCTCAGATAAATTGCTTCTTCTACTTACGAATTCAGCATCCTTGCTTCAGCTTCCCGTATTAGAGTATTCATTTCTGGAAACTCAGTACTGTACTTGCTTCCTGTTATGTATTGAGTTCTTTCCAATAATATAAGCAATTTTTGCATCAGAAATCCTGTCTCTTCTCTTTTTTCCTCTGATTCTAGCCGTTATCTCCACTTTTTCTTTTCTTTTAGCTGATCTATTCTTTTTCTTTCTTCTTTAATGCCTTCGAGCATTTCTCATATATATTCCTCCTCATAATCTTCTAAATTTATGATAGCTTTCTATAAGTCAAGTTTTGTCATACCGTATACGTCCTGGTGTCCATCCCTCTAGCCATATCTTCTAACTCTTCATTCAATGCTCTCAAAAGAAACAACATGTTTTTAATTCTTTATATCAGTTCTTCACTAGTAAAATATACGTGATACGTGTATAAAAATATTTTTCCTTTTTTCTGTGCTACTCTCGTTCCTCATGGGGCATGCGCCAATTTTCCTTTTCGTAATCCTGCGTTAAATCTGTATAAGCGCCTTCGTTATTTTTTTTTTTTTTTTTTTTGATTCAGCTTTGAACTTTTTTTCTTCGAAAGAGGACGGATTGTGTTTGCATCCCTTTTTCTCCTTACTCTCATGTTTGATCTTTTCTTTTTTCCTAATGAGGGTGAGTAATATCTGTGTCATCTTTTCTCTACTTTTACTCTCTAACTTCAGCTCTGGTTCTCTGAGGAGAGCGTGTGTTATGCCTGAGCAGTTACCGTGATTATGTGAAAGCCAGGAATATAATTTTTTTTCTCCTTACTTCAATATATCATAAATAAATTATCCTATACACTGTTTTCTTGTGCCTACATGAACACAACTTGATTTCGTCAAGTCGTGTTCATGTAGGCACAAGAAAAACTCCGTATTTCAACAATAACAACAATAATTTGATTTACACGTCGGGGCTCGTTTCCCCCTATCTCTTACGAGTACAGCTCGATTGCGTCAATCTTGATACTTTCTTTCACCCTCTCCTATACAATAGATGAGTTACTACAATTTCTCTTCTCTCCAACTGCCATTATGTACACTACAACAGCGAGGGATTATTTATAAAATTAAAAAGTAGATTCCTAATGCAGTTTTCTATTCTATAGGAATAAATCAAAAGAAAATAAAGGAAATGCACGGGCATAAAAAAGATGATACATACATGAGAAAAAATATACAAGATAACAGGAAACAATTATCTAAAAGGAAGATTATTATTATTATTACTTTTAAGTATCATAATAGTAACTATTTTTGTATGATGCATCAAAAATAGATCATAGACAGATCATATATAATTAAGTCCATTCTTCAATAAATTTCATCATATCTCTTCTTAACGGTACGTAACAAGACTTTGCCCTCTTTAGCGAGTATATGTTTTGAGAAAATCGCTTTGCATATAATGGGTAAAAATATTATAAGTTTGAAATAGAAATATACATTCTTTCAAAGAAGAATTGCTAAATATAAAGACACATTTAAATTTAATATCGACAAATTGATTTGTCTTTCAAAATAGACATAGAGGAATCCGTTTTTTATAAGATGTATTGTAAAATACGATAATTCACATTTATATACAGCTATTTGTATCATTTTATACTGTCTGGAAAACGGCTTACAATCCCATGGGCTTATTTATTTCTCAACAAATATTTATTTTATGCTGTCTCGTAGAATTTTCTGCTCAATCGACAAATATTTTCTTATATAACCATCCAAAGCCTATAAATTGAAAAGTAATTTTGATTTCCTACAAAAGTTTGTATATAGCGATAAAAAGTAAAATTCAGCAGAAATTTTTGCAATATCAAGTATTTGCAACTTCGATGTTCAATTATGTGTATGATATAATACAAAAATTCACGATAATAATGAGACTTTAATGTAACATATAAATAAATTCTTAGTTATCCGTATCTATGTTGTTCGTGAATCAAATTAATTAATGTTCATTTTCAGAATTATTTCCTTAATCTTGATAATACACCCGTCCCTCGATTTACACGGTGCTCGATATACACGTTTTCGATTTACACGGTTTTTTAAATTCAAATAAAAAAAATTGTCAAACTGTCAAATTCCGCATAATTTTAATTCATTGATTTGGTAACATTTGGTTTTTCATACAAAAATTTTAATTTTCGCTTTACACGGTTTTCTCAGGAATCAATTAACCGTGTAAATCGATTGACAGATGAACACACTTCAAGATCTTCAAATCTTTATTTCAAAATATCTAGGGTGATTATAATTAGTTTCTCATTCAAAATGTCGTAAAAGTAATCCACTGGTCATATTGACCTGATATTTTATCTGAGTATATGTGAAGGAATGGGAATTTGTTTACGAAAGAAAAAAAAATTCACAAGTTGAACGATAGATGGCGCTGTACTAGTCATAAAAGGCTAAAAATTTATTGCTGTAAAATATGTGCGAATTTTAGGATGTTAATTAAAATACTTGAGAATGCGCAACGCACATTACACATGTGATAAAAAATGAAGAACATGCAATTCTTGTCACAACGTTTGAAAAGGTAGTCGTGACCCAACTATTGAATAATCGAGCTCTGCTTGGGAAGCTTTTATACAACAATGGTGACTGCATGGTTATTACATTGAAAAAACTTAAAACATTGAAGGTTTTGAGAAGTGTCTCTGGTCCTGTGACAGCTCTTGTTCTGAACAAAATGATTAACAAATTTGTAAAATGGTCACATTTCACGTGATATGTTTCAGAATAAGGAAATCAATTGCTTCGACATCAGTGTATGATTGAAAACATTATAATCAGAAGCGTCAAGAATTGATATGAGAACGTGCAGGGCACAGGGAATCACCTGAATCTTAGACATGCCTGACAGCACGATTCGCCAAATTTTACGAACATTCTTCAAAACTATCCACTCAAAAATTTCACATATTCAAGTATTGGTATCTACTGAACTGCCAAAACGATCTTTCGCCCAATAATTTCTTGCTCGAATGATGATCAGGGAGCATTTTTTGAACATACGAAACCCATTTCCATCTCCACGGTTCTGTGAATACTCAGAATTTTAGAATATAGACAAAGGAGAAATCGTACAAAATAATTGTGTATGTGTTCCTCACACACATACAAACATTGTCTCTTCATTTTCAAAGAGTCACTATATGGTGAGGGTTTAAGACAGCATTTATCGCTTATCCTTCCTTTTTTTGGAAATTGATCCTACGGAATCAACGTACAAGAATCAGTTGAATAATCAACAGGACACGTTATAATTTTCTTTTTCTCAACCAGCTCATTTCATCACTACAACAACGTGGATATTTGGAATTTTTATGCAAGATGGCACTCTTCCGCTCTTTTCAAATTCAGTAAAGCAGCGGTTCAATATACTTTTTTAAATGACATAATCATCAGTTCTCATTTCGCAGCTGTCTGGCTGCCCCGATCAACTTCCCTGAAGCCTTGTGATTTCTGGCTGTTGAGTTACCTAAACCGTGTTTTGTTTGGAGCTCAGACTGCAGACTTGACTTGAATGAAAACACGCATCAAGCAATAAATTTACAACAACTTAACTGATACACAACGATCTTTTGTGGAACACACTGTTTTGTACGTTCAATTTGTGGCGGAAACCGATGGACAGCATTTTGAATATTTCTTAAGCAAGTCGTAGCAGCTGAATGATGACTTTCTTTTTTTGATAGCTTAAGCACATTTCTTCTTCTTTTTCTATGGTTTTTGACCTAGGGACTATTAAACACCGATTTATTCCTATATGTTGTGGCACAAACTTGTAGTAGTAGATAGGCTTTAAACAAAGATAGTGATAGCAATGTATTCCGTCTTTAATAAGCATCTTATCATTAGTACTGAGCGCACTATCTATTCAATTTGAAGCTATTTTTTCTCAAAAGAAATTTCCATTGATTCACGTATACTGAGATGAAATATCAGGTCATTCTGACCAATGATTATTTCTCTTCAGACTTTTGAAAATACAACTTTTATTATAACCACATTTTTCTTGGAAAGTAGTTTGAATGAATATCATAATTGAAAAGTGACTCAATCTAGTCGCTACTGAATTCGAAAATTAGGATTTAGTAGAAATTAATTGAATACCTATTTACGATTTATTTAAAAAAAAAAAATTCTAATTTCTGAAATGTCGAAACATAACATAGCTATTTCAAGAAGCTAAATTGGGTAGCACCACACACCATAGAAGTATACTACATATAACTTTTGAAATATCCTCATTTCTTTGTCATGTGACAAAGTAGGAAAATTCTGGCTAGAGCGCTTTAAGAAAAGTCCACTGTGAAATACTAACACGAGAACACATATGATTAGTCAAAATTATTAGAATAAATCTACAAAACTGAAAATATTTTCTAAAAGCACTGATGTTACGTGTTAGTATAGAACTTAACCTCAGATAATGACAATTTAGATTAATCAATTTTGATTAAGCTAATTTGTCATTATCTAAGATTAGATTAATCAATTTTCCGAATTGATTATGACCTTCGATTAATCAAATTTCCGACTTGATTATGACCTTCGATTAATCAAATTTCCGACTTGATTATGACCTTCGAATTAATTAAATTTCCGGCTTGATTATGACCTTCGATTAATCAAATTTCCGAATTGATTATGACCTTTGATTAATCAAATTTCCGAACCATCAGATACTTAAAACCCTCCTCTCACACGTTTTCCTTAGCTAAACTTGACGTCTTCATTATCTTTCCGAGATGAGAATATCATATTGCACATCAATTTCGTTCTGACGATGAGGTGAAATCCACATTAAAGGCTATTGACCAAGAAGAAATCTTCGAATTCTTCTCAACTAGTTGTCAGACTAATCATATGTCGGTTCATGTGCATGAAAATGGATGATATGTTGAAAAGTGAATAACGTATAGAAATAGAATAATGCATGAATTTTAGATATAAAATATATGAAAAATCGAATGACAAACAAACAGTTAATGTTCATGAAACAGTACTTTTCCATTCAATCTCTCTATTTCAGTGTTAAGTTTTTTGCGGTTTGATTCAACCGATGTAAATCAGTTAAATCAAAGCATTGGCCTCTATTTAAATTGGCATTAAATATCATATGCTTACATCTGTTTATTTGGAAACATGTAAAACGCCATAATATTAGCAAAATGATGAATATTTTAAAAAAGTATTTAGAGTTTGACCACTGAAGAAATTTGCCTGGATTTGGTGTAATGCTCAATCTAATTAAATCCAGAATAAATGAAATTTTACTAGACCATTCAACTAACTTTCTTTAATATGAATTTGTGTAATGATATATGGTAGAAATCTATGGAGAAATATTAAAATGAAGTTTTTTTTCTTATTTCTTAAGTAAAGAAACCTTTTTTTTTGTATATAGTTAATAACACTTCAAAATTATCAAAGGTATCGACTATTAATAAAATATATAGCCAGATATAATAATAATTTCAATTGATGCATTTTTTAAGCGTTGTGATAGTTTTTGTATGCTTAAAGTCATGCCAGATCATTCCCATTTTCTTCGAGGAAGCATTGAAGTTTTCTTTCACCCGTCATCATTACCAACGCTTCTCAAAGTGTTTAGTAGCATTAATTCGAGAAATAATCTGAATCATTCTTCTTAACTTGTATCAATAAATAGCTTTAATCATTCTTACGCACAGTAATAACTGAAATAATTTATCACAATTACATGTGTAGTAAATCTCAGTCTTATTAAAGAGTTCTTATTAGATTATCAACTGTCTTTAATTCTAATACAGTAATTAGAAATTAATATATTCGATTAAGTTGAACATTAATTACAAATTTATTGTAGAAACGTAAAGAGCAGAAATAATAATTTTATTTTAATAATAAAAAATTAGTAATAATGCTATATAATTGAGGAAAAAATAGAGAGAGAGGCTGAGTAATATTTATGGACTTTAATTTACCATTTTACATTTGAATTTCAAAATATTTAGGGAAATAATAAAACCCTATACAAAAAAAAGTTCACGAGGATTTTTCGCTGATTAGACAGATACAGATATAAAGTGATTTAATCAAGAAGGGATTTCCACTTTTTGATGTTACACAATAATTTAAAATATATCTATTATTCTTCAAAAGAAATATTTTAAAGCTCAAAGAAAGGAAGAAATTTCAAAGACTGCCAACAGAAACAGATCATATTCTTCTATATTATCTTCAAAATAAAACTCTTTGTAATAAAGTAGTATCCTTTTCATTTTTTTTTTAAAAAAAATGAGCAGGCTTTGTTGTTGTTTTTGAAGCATTACAGGTTATTTCTTCATCTGACGAAAAAAATGAGTTTAAAGATTTTAACGAAGAATAAATGAAAAGAATCAAGCTAAGAATCTAAACATTTTTAGAAATATATGGTATCTCGAATAAGAAAATGTTTTTATAACCGAATTGGAAACAGATAGAATACATTGAATACTTCTGTATGTGCGACATGCCTAACATTTGTACTCTACAAAATTCAATAATGTTTTTGAATTCAGATAAAAAATGAGTTCATTTGAATTTTATATTTATTTCTATTTAAAAATTAATGAACTAACTACATTGCTGGTACATTTTAAAAACATGGGAGCAAATTTAACATTTTGCGATTTCATTTCATTTGTATTATCTTATATGTTAGTTGTTATCTATTATATGCATTAAATATATTTTATTTTCAAATTCTGTATTAAATTTAAATTAAACTATGTTCGATATATCTTGGATGTTTAATTAATCCCTTCGCTACCGAAGGGAGAAAAAAAAAGTGCTTCTCTGGGCCCGCGGTTTCTTACCGCGGAGTGTCACTCTGTGCCCAGACGATTTTAGATACTAAGCCTAATTCGTGAAAAAAATTCTTCTAAAATCGGCTATTCATTAAAATATTTTGGTATTTACATATATTCTTTAAAATGCATTGAACTTAATGTATACAAAATAAAAAAAAGATTTAATCGAAAATTGAATGTTTTATACATAAAATTACATAAAAAATAAAACTCTTAAGAAAATACAAAATATATATATACTTATGTTACATAAATTTCATGGTGTAATGATGTACCATTACATGGAATATATAAATATAAAAGATAAATCTTATTTTGCTATAGTATATTTACAAAAAAAAAAATCAATGCATAGTCCAACGTCACATGTCTTACACACTTATTTTGACAATTCACGCAAGAATTTGAGCAAAGGGCACATCTTAGTCCTTTTTTTTACTTTAATGTCTATGTACGATTTTGATTATTTTTGCTAACATTACTGTCAGATTCATTCATTATTTAGGAAATATCAGTATGAAATAAATACTTTCTTTTCGTCATGACTGTCGCTACAAATAAAAACCGATTGAATGAAAGGAACAGCTGAGAGCATCTGCTACCTAAAGCCCCGATCTCCATAAGGGGCCATAAATTATCCTTCGAACTTCTAAGAAGCAAGAAGAAAGAAAAAAGTAAGCTAAAAGCAAGTGCACGCTTTAAATCATGTCATTACATTTAAAGAACCGTGTCGCAACATGTGCTTTTAACAATAACCCCTCCCCCGTCCTCCTGATACCCAGAAGTGAAATCCAAGTCCATATAACCAAAGTCAACGGTTATAATCCCAAATAACCTATCTATATAGATTTCGTGGTAATGTTAACACCATCTAGTAATATTAAAAAAATCAAATAAAACGCTCTCTTTAAGCGTATCACTATTGATATGCAGGTCTGCAGAAGGCATTCCGGAGCGTTTCTATTGTGACACGCTGGGCACAGGAGAGCCACAGCGAGCGTATCAAATGTGATACGCTGGTAGTGAACGGGATAAAAATAATCGGATATATAATCTGTAACTAAAGTCTTATATACATTTAAAAATATACTAATATAACTAATAAGAATTTATTAATTAAATACAGGAACATATATTTAATAGTTCAGTTGTTATATGCATGATATATAACTTTGATTCACAATAACCTTGTAAATGGAATTATTTAGAGTTTACAATGCAACGAAAAAAGATAACAGTGGTAGATAAAACGATATTCAGTTTTTCCCTACATGTAAAGAAATAGCATGTACACAAAAATAATTAGCTTAAGTTCCCATTATTTTTATAAGTGGCGGCATGAATAGAAAAATAAGGTAGGAACTATTATAAAATATGTTTATTTTTTTCTTCTGAATTCCATTCTCAGTAAGACAAAGAACTTTCATTCCCGTAATTACCTGATCAATAACTAAGGTTTTTAATTAAAATTGTAATTTTGTCTTTTGTTGAAATGTCAGACTTTTGAAAATATATATCATAACATTTAAAATGAATAAAATCAAAGCAAGAAACAAATGATAAAACAACATATGTTGCTTTTATTACTTTTTGACTTTTCTTTTCATTTTCTTTATTTTATTCAAAGAGTGAAAATTTTCTTAAAAAAATCATTTAAAAAAATGGAAAAAAAAAAATAAAATTTAATACATAAGTGAAGGAAAAAAATTGTGTTATTTCATGAACATAATTTGCTAGCAACAATTCTACGATTTTCGCTTAAGAATATGTTAAATGTTTAGTTGAACATAATGAAATGTAACATAATTGTCGTAATATTTATAGAGAAATACCTTTTTTAATGATTAGTAAAAAATATTTCTTAAGTATAAATGTATTATTACTTTTGTTAATACTCAGATATTTCGAAAGATTTCAAATTTGTATAAAACTTTACATAAGTTTATTATAAAAAATTTGAAAATATGTTTATTATATATAATTTGAAATTAAGTTTATTATATATAATTTGAAATTAAATTTATTATATATAATTTGAAATTAAGTTTATTATATATAATTTGAAATAAGGTTTATTATATATAATTTGAAATTTATTTTATTTTATTTGCAGCATTTCAATTTCATTTTATACATGTTGGTCCAGATTAAAGAACAGCTAACATACAAAGATTTGTTTTGATACTGAATAAGCTTTCGAAATTCACTTTATTTATGACAAAATGAGACTCACAAATGTAAACTGAATGTTGGAAATAAATAATTTATAAGATTAATCAGAAACATTTGTAAATTTATGACTAAGTAAGATATGACAAAGTTATATAATTAAAATTGATGCTTTCAAACGTAGACAAATATTATTCTTTTTCATTTCAAGTAATCCTCTTTTTTCAGTTCGAAACTAAATAATGCGATTTATTACGTTTAATTTGCTTCATTCAAAATATAATTATTCTTTTTAATGCATTCTTTCGAAATATCCTTTTTAACAATAAATGTAGAAATCGAAATACTAAAATCATTGATTAAATGATACAAATGATTATTATACAAAGATTATTGATTCGCAAGCCTCTCTATCTTATAATATTCAATGAGCAGGTGCTCTTACCTGAAAGCCATTAATTTCGTCCAAAGGATTGACAATTGGTGGCAGGAAACTTTCAAAAAGAAATTAAAATTCAGTCACAGCACTTCACTCAAATTTGAAGGATTAAGCTGTGTTACGAGTCCTGAAAATTGAAATTTTCCCGCATTCATTTATTTTTTAAAGGGAAAAAAATGGATTATTTTTTAATCAGACTAAAAACGACTTTGAAAAAAATTGTAGAACATAAATTATTTTTTCCTCTTTTTTTCGATATTGTTTGACGTGATGAACAACGAAGTTTTACCTTCTTACTAATGTCGACAGTGATCAGAAAAAAGCGGGGAAACTTATTGGTAAATTGTTTGAAACCAATAAAATGCGAGTTCGATTTTCGTCCTTTTTATAGTTCTAAACAATTAGCTCTATGCGGATAGATCAGCCATTCTCTATGCTTCTATGACGATTACGTTTTTATTTGTTACCCGATTTAAAAAATTCTCTCTCTCTCTCTCTCTCTCTCTCTCTCTCTCTCTCTCTATCTATCTATCTATCTATCTATCTATCTATCTATCTATCTATCTATCTATCTATCTATCTATCTCTCTATATATATATATGTGTGTGTGTGTTTGTATGTGTGTGAGAAACACGTGTTTTTATCTTACTTTCTTCTTTCTAACTTTATTTTTTAATATCCATTCAAAGTGTCCAATCTTTCATGAACTAATTAAAGTGCCCAATATTTCATGGTCCAAACTTTAACTTTAATTCTATCTATATCACCACCGTTTCGTAGAATTGCTCGAATTGTAGTAGTAACGTGAATCCCTTTTAATTGTAGGATTAAGAAAATTTCGGTACTTCCCCTTTCTTCTCGGAGATAATAACCGTCACTAAGCTTTAATTTCTGTTCAATCTTTTTCTACTTTGCATGCGAGATGTGCCACTGTGCCTTGCTTCTGTGTTTGATAAAGAGTACGGACAATAATAACTAAAATAAATAGCTGTTTACTATCCTTAAAATTTTACAGATTCTAATTTATCGAATACAGCAAGGAACCAAAAAAAGTATTGTTGTTGGAGTACTACAGGGATATATTATCTTTATTCGAAAGAAGGTGGTAGTTCCTTTTTACATATTTAGTCTGTGTGAGGATTTATCCCCATTTTGACAGAGTCTCCTTCCGTTAGCTTTACCATCACGTGATTAGTTGAGCAAATTCGTCAGAGCAAAATTATAATGAAGGTCTTCGATACCAGGATTTAATGCAAGATTTAACTTCGTTATCAGACTCAAACTTTCTCTTCCTGAAAGGGTCCTTTTTTCTAGGAAGGAGTTGAAATCTCAGGTTCAATGATAATTTAATTCTTAAAACTCATCTTCAGTTAAATTACCATTTTCTCTCACTTATTAGTCCACCAAACGACCTAAGCATAAAGACCGCGGATGAATGACATAGAATACATTTGTAGCTTTAAGGAACAATAGCTAATTTTTAAGTCGGTTGACAAATAAAAGATGTAATGGCATTTGAACCATTACTTTTAAGTCATGTATAGTAGGTAAATGTGCTCATGTTGAAGTAATGTGAATGTAAAGGAAAGTTACGAATATATTAACGTAACGTGAATATTGATGCAAAGTTCTCGAAATGAGAGATCAATGTTACAATCTCGAAGTCGATCAAATTACAAGATTTACTAGCTGTCCGAAACAAATTATTTCGGATTGTTAGATCTCAATTATGAAGAAAAGCGTACTATCTAAAGATGATAACTATTGACGTGGATTTGAATGTGTACTAAGTATGTTGTATCACAAAAGTCCTCATGTATGTTATGTGTGTGTATTAAATGAAAAATGAAGTCTTACCTGAGGTACGAGGGTGATTCAATAAGTCCTTGGAAAATCAAAGAGAGGGTGCACGAAGCATCCAAAATTATTTCCTTTCAGCGGGCATCATGAATCACTAGACAGGTGTCTAAGTGGTTGGGATGTCCTGCGGAAATGACTACTGCCGGAATGATTGACAAAATACATGATATGGTTTTGATTGATAGACGAAATAAAGTGTTGAAATAGTTGAGGCCACAGGCATATCGAAAAGTACAGTGTTTTTAATTGTGCATGAAAAATTAGTTTTGAAATAAATTTCGGCAAGATGGGGGTGTGTGCCTTTGCTCTAAGTAGGAAATAACCGTAATCTTTTTGTCGAATCTGATGCTATATTGGGGCTTTTCCGTCGCATTTCTGAAAACTCTCTGCGTAGATACATAACTCTGGACGAAAAGGTGAACTCCAAAGGCAATGAAACAGTCATAACGGCTGGGGTTTAAATCTGAAACGTATCCAAAGAAAGCAAACAACGTGAAATCGGCCAGCAAGTAATGGCCATGAATTTTTGGGATGTACTTGAAATCATCTATACCAATTACTTAGAAAAAGAAAGAAAGAAAGCTGTAAATGGAGAGTATTATGTGTCGTTATTGCAGCAGGTGAGTTAAAAAAAACCAAGAAAAAACATTCTCATTTGGAAAAAAAAAAAAAAAAAAGATCACTTTCCTTCAAGACATTACACGGATACACATCAGTTCAGTTTTTAAAGCCGTAATCATAGAATTAAAGTTCTAGATATTACAACATCCACTGTATTCACCAGTTTCATCTCCAGTGACTTTTTTTTTTATTTCCAAACTTAAAAAAACTGCTCTGTGAAAAACATTCACATCAAAAGAAGAGGCATCACTCAAACAGCACTTAATTTTTAGATCACCTGAAATCTTACGTTTTAGATGTCTTAGAAAAAGGTAGAGAAACACTTGGAAAAATGTATAGAGCTAAAAGGAGATAATGATAAGAAATTCGAGATGAAAACCAATTTTTTCATTCGGTGGCAAAGTTTATTAAAAAAAATTATTGAAATATTAGTTAAAACTGGTCGCAAATATCTACATATTGCATTGTTAGGCAAGTAAGAACGGTTCCTAAAATTTCAGAGCTCTAGCTTGATGGGAAGTTGGTTAAATTAACTATAGGAAATTTGAAGACACCCTGATACAAACACAGACAGACCACACCAAGTGAAATACATAAAAACGATAAAAATAACTAAAATTAATTAATTCATCCGGTAAATTAAATGGTTGGAATGCAGTTTAACCCAACCGCCCTTTGCGACTAGAATTATTTGGCTGTATTTTGCCAATTATGGCTACCCTGGTCCGTTTTACGGACTTAACGTTCAGTCAAAAAAAATCACCGTTTTGTGCCAATTTTTGCTATCGCGCCAAGTGGTTGGGCTAAACTGCATTATTAAAGGAAGTATTAGTTAAAACTGTCGCAAATGTCTAAATATTGCATTGTTAGGCGAGTATGTACGATTCCCAAGGTTTCAGAGCTCTAGCTTGCTGTGAATTTGGTTAAATTAACGATCGAAAATTTGAAGACACATACACACACACACACCAAGTGAAGTACATAAAAACGTTTAAAAAATAAGAAGAAAATCTATAAAAATTACTTTTTTTCCTATCTTTTTCTATGGACTTATAGAACGACCCTCGTAACTTGCATTATTCATTATTATCACCATCATACATGATTATCATCATCTACATTTTCTGTTCAGAATTTAAAGTTTTGGGTTTTATTTCCAGTATTAAATCAAATTGTTGCGTCATGCTTAAATTGATAGATAAATATTTTTTAAACAAAATTGTAAAAATTCATATGACTGCGTAACATCTCTTCTGTTATGAAATTGAAAACAAATAAATGTTTATATCGAATACTCCGCGTTATTCTTTTCGTGATCTCATTAAAACTACATTTTACAAAGAATCTCATGAAAGAAACATCTGAGAAATAACCATTAAAAGTTTTTGTACAACGACTTTTTCATTAATTGCAAAAATAAATTTAGAAAATGTGTCAAAACAATTCAATTACTCTTTCTACCGAACAAATTTAAAATCATTTTAAAGTGCACTACTGTAGAATAGGCGCTTTAAGGTTACATAATTTTCCCCCACTGCCGTCTGTAATTACGACAACAACAGTTGATAATGGACATCACTCTTTTCTTCATTTCGTTTTATTTTCGTAAGCAAACATCTATTGAAAACGAAATATTGTGCTCATCGATCATCGTTGGGTTTATTTTTAAAATCTACATCATTAAAATATATCTTTGAAATCTGCATAAAATTTTATAAATATTGTTTACACGCAACTAAAAACATTTAGTTTTTATATAACGGAAGGAAACAACTCAATGAAACTTTTTAAATTAAATAAATTTGTATAAGCCTAGGAATTATATTATTTTATTTGGATATGTTTTAATAATCTTTATAATCTCATTTAAAAAAATGATCATTTTTTTAAACATGACATATGTTTCTTAAAGTTACATTTTTGAATTTAGACCTCAACTGAAGTGTTGAAAATAAATGTCGTGGCAATGATACCTTAGTCTACCATGGTAACTGATGGAGGGAGAAACGAAAATGAGTGACCTTCACACATTTATTCTAAGATAACAGACTATAACATAATAACGTGACTCCACAACAACAACAGCAAAAATTAACTTTACTGCAAAATTTGAGTGTGATTTATTAAATTAAATTGTTTTAATTTGATTAATGAACACGAGAAGAATTATTCAATTATATAATAATAAATTGATTTTCAGAACTTTCGTTCCTTAATTATTAGATGCGGTTTCGCTGTAAATATCATTACCTTTTGGAAATATAAGAAATTAAGTTTGTTTTACTCTGTAATTGATCATACATCATACATTTTTTGGATTTGCTTTTTTGAAAATAACACATCGATCAATAACTCCCGAGACTAACCCAGAGATGACGCTCGTAGTAAACCAGTAACCAGGTCTTTCTAGAGTACTAACCTTTGCTTGAAACGTGTCAAAATTTTAAGTCGATCGGACCAGGAAAAAGGTTTTTTGAAGTGAAGTGAAAAAGGTTTTTTCCAAGTGGGTGCCGCGATTGCTTTCGATGGAACAGAAACAGCAACGAGTCGATGATTCAGAAAGCTGTTTATCGCTATTTACTCGCAACAAAAAAGATTTCAAAAAAAAAAAAAAAAAAAAGATTTGGAAAAAGTGTTGAACGATCAGGAATACCCAAAGGTGATTTAACAAAAAGGTGTTATGTTGATGAATAAAAAAAAAATTGCAAAAAAAATGTTGTTTTCAATGTTAGACTCGGGAGTTATTGATCGATGTGTTACGCCACGTCTTTCTTACTTTAAATCAAATGATTTCTCACTTAATATTAGAAGAAAATTATGCAAAAAGCAAAACTAATTTTTAATAAAAGTTACTTATTAATAATACATTTACAATTGTCTTGGAAAGACGTTTTAATATGTCTTAAATCACTTCATTATACTTCACCCTTTAATATTTTCTGTTGAAAAAAGAAAATTCAGCAAGAAATTTAGAATATTAACAATGTATAACAGTATTAAAAATTCCTGTTTTTTCCATAAATGATTGAATTGCTTATATTATATTCTACAGATTTATTTTTTGAAGAAACAAGTTTTAGTTAGCAACTTTAAAGAAGGCTATAACTTCCAATAATGCAATAGTAATATTTTAGAATTAATGGTATTCATATACGGATATTATATATAAGTATATAATATAAAAAATAGAAATATTATCCCACAAGTAAGTAATGATAATAATACATCTCTTAAATAAGAAATATGTTTTAATCTTAGAATATTGCACTTATAAAGTTTTAGTAGTTTTTAAAAACGAAAAATATATCATTTGGTAAAAAATCATCAAATGAGACCATTTCAAAAAACGCATTGTTATATAGGACGTATTTATGAAAGATAGAAACTAAATAATTATAATTCTGACCTATTAGTGAAAAATTATATTTATAGGAATTTGACAAAATTAATCAAAGTCATTAAAACATAGGAAATGCGAATTTGTAGATCACTAATATTCTTATAATACCTTTAAAGGGACTTAGTACCTTTGCACCTTCTAAAGTTTGATTTTTCAAATTTGATTTTAAAAAATAGTACTGATTGTTAGGAGCATTTTAAAACAAACCGCGTCAAAATCCGACAATTATTGCGTCCCGTGCAACAAAAAATGTAAAGGTCTAAAGTGGCTTGTTCTATGTAATGCAATGTAAACAAACTTCTTTTTCTCAGTTTATTATTTTCACACTTTCCCACAGGATTAAAAAAAAATGTTTTGCATGCAGAGCTTTAAAATTTACATGAGTGTTGTACTTGTAGATCTTTATTCTGTGAACTTCAATTTTGTTAATGGGATGTTTAGATTTTATTTTATAGCATGATACATGAAAAACAGTTACTATATACAAATTTGTTACCTTTTTTTAATTTTTCAATTTTTTTTAATGTAAGATAAATTTAAAATTTGAGGTTTACAGAATAAGGTCATTAGTTAACTTTAATTTGGTATAAGAATTATGGTTCTACTGTACATCTTTCAAAAGTTATCTTGTGGGTAACGTAAGGTAAGCTAATTTATTTTTCAAATTTTTGTACGCATATTTCATGTTGTATAAGAAAATATATTAATTTAATAGCAACACTTGACCCAATATTTTAAACTATGCACTTTATTACACAAACTGGCAAAGTTTCATGTTGAAATGAGCAAACATTGTTGATTTATGAAGAATTGAAAAAAGTTTGTCAAAATGTTCTACTTTTGATTTCGTAAGGTACTAAGTCCCCTTAAACTAGATATTAGTTTTAATAAATTATCTAATTAATGATCACTTTTAATTTTATTAAAAATTAAAAGCTGCTTTTTCGGTCATCTAACATATGACAGCTTTCAAATTATTTTTTGCTACTAAACCTTGTAACTCTAAAGCAGTGCATAAGGATTAAACCTGAAGAAAAAAAAGGTCTCAGAACAAGTAAAGAATATGTTAATTGTTTTGTTTAGAATTAGTGTAGTATGATTTTGAATATATATAATTGTTCTCGTCTACTAGTCACTTTGATTTCGAGAAAGTAATGTTAATTCTATGGAAAATCTAATTTTCTCCTCTAATTTATACTATTTTGTTTATTTGAATGAAATAAACTGCAGTCGGAAAAGCAAGAAATAACAAATACTTATATGTAATTACAAATAATTCTTGATTTTTGAAAATATTTTTAAATACTTTTGAAGATTGAAAAACCAATTAAGGAATCATTAAAATGAAATATTTTTAAATTATAGGGATAAAATACAAATATGTGGAAATTTCTATTTTTTTTTTTTTTTTTGTTTCTATTGTTTTTTTTTTTTATTTAAATAAAATAGTATAGGTTTGTGGAGGAAATTTGGAGTTCCCTGGTTTTTTGACGAGTTCCGTAGAACCGTTCACGAAATCAAAACGGTTCGTAAACGGGAAATTTAAGATCTTGAAGTTCGATACCAACATTGCACAGATTGTCAGAAAGAAAAAAAAAGGATAAAATCCTCAAAGAATTTTTATGCAATCTAGGTAAGTATAGTATTTATTCTCAAATCAGTTTAACATAAAGATAACTAAGACTATACCTTGCATTAAAAAAACAAAATGTTTAAACATAACATTCAAGTGTATCATGACATTTCAGTTTGAGATAAGCAATAAATTATATGAACTCATGATCTTTCATATTACAGAGTTGTCAAATAAAAAAAAAACATATATATATATATATATATTCGGTTGAGTTACATCTTTTCTGAACAATTCGGCACCAAAAGATGAATGATAATTCCAAGACTACCATAATTATCGATAAAAAAACTAAACCACACTTAACTTCTTTTTGCGTTATTTTTAACACGTCTCTGAAAACTAAACTTCTATGGTTGAGTGCAGGATTTCTTAGAAATAATTAATTATACTAGATTCAGATCCCATACAAATGTTCATGAAAAATTCTTTATGACTTACACATCAATTTTTAGACAAATTATTAAGAAAAAAAAACTATATAAATTTTAGTTGGATTTTTCTTAAAATGTAAAAATATTTTTTTTTCTGTAATTTTTTCAAAAAAAAAAAAAATGTATTATTTTTAAGCAGAAAGCGTCTCGAATAAATAATATAACATTTGTGAATTGTAAACAATGTTGTACTTTAAAATCCTATATATTGTAAAATATTGATTTTCACACTTTTGAAAAAGCGTCCGAGTTAAATTTCTTCATACCTTTTTAATATTTTTTTATACTATACAAAAGTAACAGAATTCATATAATTATATATGAATTTATATATTTTTAAATTTCTCCTTTATTTAATTGTTCAGTTACATTGATATTAACACTGTTGTTTCTCATACACTGATAACAATTAAGAGTCCAGATCCCCCTTAAATTACCAAACATCAATTAAAGTTAGGAACATTTTAAATAAAGTCAACAATAAATCGTTATAAGAGACATGGGAGCCCAAATGTCAAATACCATTGATTGTTCTTTTCGTTTTAGAAATATAATATCATCAGAATATATAATATATTTTATTTTACAATTTGAAATGAAGTTGAATAGAACCATGGCTTAACAAACAGAATTAAAAAGTAACGGGGATCAAGAAGACATGCATTAAATTCAATTGGTTGTCAATTTTATTGGTCGGAATTTATTTGGGATATTTTTCAAACCGATTCTTAAACCTGTGCGCCAATAATTATTTCTAAAATCAATAAATCTTTATATCTAAATAATTTGTTTTGTGGATGTTTGTAAAGCTAGACAAATCTCTGATGTTTGAGAGCCACGTTTTAGTAAATAACTTAGTTATCAGTTCAAATAATTTTAATCCATATATTGAGGCAAAATAATTAAATTCGCTAGGTTCACAGACGTTTGCCTTATTAAATGATAATCCATTTGTGACATAGTTGTAAAAACACCTTTAAAATGACATAATAATAGAAAAGATTGATTTTCTTACATTTCTTTTCATATTTTTATAATGTAAATTTTCTTTAGTTGCTTTGCAAAGTACCTTTATTTTCATTTGCTGAACATAATTCATTTTTCTATATTTAAGTTCTTTTCGAAATTTAAGAAGAGAGAACGCAATATGTTACTTTTATAAAAAAAAAATAGCGATATAAGATAGAAGGTAAAATTTTTGCAATTTAGTTCTTTTCTTTAAGTATATGTTTTGTAATATGTTGAGAAGCGTGATTATCATTTATTTTACTGTGATATTTGCTTTAAAACTTGTTTTATTTTTATCTAAAAAAGGGGGTTA